>CAIGQQ010033565.1:0-31992 GCA_903798035.1 Danio albolineatus
TAATGGTTAACATGTTTTTGAAAATGATATTGCTATTGTCTCCATGTAAACTACAAAAATTAGATTTTTTTCCCCCATGAAAAGAGCATTACATGTTCAGATTATACTGACCTTAATCTTTCATGTATGAGCGGGCACAGCCATTTAAATCTTATTGGCTCAAGACTTCTGCTCTCATTCACATGCATTGATTTTTAGCCATGATAACAGGTTGTTACTTTTTGTGTATGTGTATTGTTTATATAGAATTTTCAGGGTTATTAATTTCTATTTATCCTATGATCAATTTTATAAAGATAAAAATGTTGTTATGCTGTTTTATTTTTTTTTATTAGATTATTTCTATGTAGTCTCATAAACACAACTGTCTACAAAGATAATAGTTTGACCATTTACCGAGGTTTATTATTTGTATTCTGTATCATTTTCCCCATAGGTTAATTAATCAGAGGTAATAAAACAATCACAGAAAAGAGCTTATTTCTGAACTGCAGAATAAGGGCAACAGGCACTCACAAATACATTCATTCATTTCTTTCCCTTTGGCTCTGTTTCAGAGGTCACCAGAGTGGAATGAACCCCCAACTATTCCAGCATATGTATTATTCAGCGGATGCCCTTTCAGCCACAACCCAGTACTGGAAAACACCCATACACACTCATTCATACACACACTCATACACTTGCCAATGCCACTTGCCAATGCCAATGCTCAAAATGCCAATTTTGTTTATTTAATTCACCTCTAACACGTGTCTTTGGACCTGTGGGGGAAACCGGAGCACACGGAGGAGAACACAGGGAGAACATGCAAACTCCACACAGAAATGCCATCTGACCCCGCCGGGAATCAAACCAGCAAACTTCTTGCCATGAGTCCACAGTGTTAACCACTGAGCCACCATGCTGCTTCCATCCACAAGTTCAATACATATTTCTTGTCAACTATACAGGGATTGTTTTGACAAAATATTGTAGGCTTCTGATTGTGAACATTGTGCATTCATTACTTATGATCTTACGAATTAATAGTTATGATATTGGGGACATATCATTAATCATGTTCGGCCAGAAACATACGAAGCATAGAATATACACTCACCGGCCACTTTATTAGGTTCACCTAACTTGTAACGGTTTAAACCCCCTTTTGCCTTCAGAACTCCCTTAATCCTTTGGCATAGAGTCAACAAGGTAGTGGAAAATTCCTCAGAGATTTTAGTCCATATTTATATGATAGATAGATTTGTCAGTTGCACATCCATGATGCGAATCGCCTGTTCCACCTCATCCCAAAGGTCTCTAGGCTCTATTGGATTGAGTTCTGGTGACTGTGGAAACCATTTGGGTACAGTGAACTCATTGTCATGTTCAAGAAACCAGTCTGAGACGATTTGCTCTTTATGACACGGTGCATTATCCTGCTGGAAGTAGCCATCAGAGGACCTAATAAAGTGGCCAGTGAGTATATAACTAGAGATATATAACCGAAACATATAGGAATTGAATATATATATTAATTAATAATATAATAAGTTAATTAAGTTAATGCACATGATTAGTTTTTTGTTTTGTTTTTTTACCTCAAATCATTGTGGAAACTCAGCTGGGCTTTTCTTTGGCTCATGTTTTTGACACTCCTGCACTAACGGCATTTATCTGTAGCAGGTTTTGGGAGCGGTGTTCTTCCAGAAAAAGCCTCCTGGGGCTTTAAGAATTATTGAAAATCACATAGATAAAAGGCAGCTTTTGCAGACTCTGAGCTGTGCTGTGTGATCTTCAGACACTGCCTGTCTTTCGTTCGCTTGGCACCTCTCTTTGTATCCTTGTCAGATCTGTCATTTGGTTTGATTCTGTATGTTCATATTTAACTCTACTCCATCGCCAACCGCTACAAGAGTTATGGCATATTTCCACACTGAATTCATACATGATAAATTGCATGATGCTTAACGGATCTCTGTAAATGTTTACTAAATGCTGCGATGATTTATTGTCAGCCTTGCTGTTTTATTGTTTTCACGTTCTCAGTCTGCGACGCTGAAGGTTAAAAGAGGACCGAGCCGAATGTGTGCTTACGCACGTCTGCGGATGACCATCACTCAAAGTCACCTGCATCTGTTTATTCTCAGTGCCGGAGTGTCTGGGGTCAGTGCCATCAGTGTTATGTATTAGTTCCCATGTCCATGCTAAGGAAACTCAATAGAATTTGTTTAAATAATGCATCTGAAAGGCCAGAGGTTTGGATGTATTGTCAGAACGAGGACATGATCCTTGGCTCAGAAAGTGTTGTAGATCCTGAATGATAATATTTCTGCTAGCGTTTGATGAATTATTTAAGCAAAAATGTTTTGTAGACAAAACATATTTGTGAATGACATCTAGAATCAGAAGCTTATCAAGACGGCACACCTCTCGGGCTGATGCATAATTAATGGGGGGGTAAAAAAAGGGGAAAAACAACAACAACAACAACAACAACAACAACAACATATTATACGTGCGTAACCTTTAAGCTGTCTTGTTTTCAAAAGAGACATATTATCAAAAACAGTACTTTCTTGTTTGCAATTTCCGTGAATTGTTAAGCTCGATGAGTGTCAAAAATAATGAGGAGTGTGCTTTACAAATCACCTCACGCAGTGAATAAGTCAGCTTTATGGAACTCATCATAGTCAGAAAAAACACAAGTGGGCTTCCGTTCTGTTCAACGATTCATGTGAACGGTGTGATCTCTGATGTTTTTCTTACAAATAGCTACATACAGCATAATTAAAGATGTTTTCGAGGTCAGCAGGGTGTGTTATCACGATATAAAGTGAACATATTAATGCACATTCTCAATACTGGAAAAAGCTATGCTCTTTAATGTGCAAAAGATGTGTACAGTTTGTTCACAAGCTACTTTAGGCACATTTTCTAGTACCCAGGTTTCCTTCAGAACTACATTCTCCATTGCAGAAATTCATCAAGGAACACTTGGTCATCATAGATTCATGTAGCTGCTGCATATTTGTTGGGCTACACATCCATGATACATAAAGGTGATCTATACTGGATTAAGTTGTGCTGACCATTTAGTGAACTCCACCACTATCTTCAAGCCTGAAGGCAGAATCACTGTTCCTAAGTGCACTCAACAAAATATTTAGGCCTAACAAATAAGATGTATGCACTCTGATTGCGTATACATTTTTAATCCATTTGAATTACATACTATTAACATAACTGAATTGGTTACAAATAGTTAATGATAAACTTCATTGTGATGATGATGATGATGATGATGATGATGATGATGATGATTATTATTATTCATTCATTCATTCATTTTCTTTTCGGCTTAGTCCCTTTATTAATTCGGGGTCGCCACAGCGGAATGAACCGCCAACTTATCCAGCATTTGTTTTACGCAGCGGATGCCCTTCCAGCCACAACCCATCTCTGGGAAACACATTCAAACATTACCTTACCCAATTCACCTGTACCGCATGTCTTTGGACTGTGGGGGAAACCGGAGCACCCGGAGGAAACCCACGCAACCACGGGGAGAACATGCAAACTCCACACAGAAATGCCAACTGGCCTAGCCGGGGATCGAACCAGCGACCTTCTTGCTGTGAGGCGAACGTGCTACTCACTACGCCACCGTGGCGCCCATTATTATTATTATTACTTTTATTATTATTATTTATTTTATTTATTTATTTTGCTGTTGTAGCCCATCTGGTTCAAGTTTTTAAAAATACATATAGGATGTGTGTTCATTAATTACAAATTTCATCATTAGCGGTATGCACAGGACTTTGAATTAGCTTTGAATCAGTTTCATTCCCTCTTTTTATTAATTGGTTTCTCCGTAAGACGGCACCAAATTATGCCCTTGTTTCACAGTTGTAAAAGTATAAAAGTGAAAACAAGAAAGGCTTCTGAAAATGGCAAACAATACATGCCCAGGATGAGGTGTGCATGTGTGAGGGGATTAAAGGACATCCTTTCATCTTCTTGTTGGCTTAGTCCCTTTATTAATATGGGGTCGCCACAGTGGAATGAACCGCCAACTTTTCCAGCATGTGTTTTAAGCAGCGGATGCCCTTCCAGCTGCAACCCATCACTGGGAAACATCCATACATACTTATTGACACACATAAACTATGGCCAATTTAGCTTAACCAATTGACCTATAGTGCATGTCTTTGGACTTGTGGAGGAAACCGGAGCATCCGGAGGAAACCCACGGAAGAGAACATGCAAACTCCAGCAACCTTCTTGCTGTGAGGCGATTGTGCTACCCACTGCGCCACCATGAGACCTGATTAAAGGATATCCAAAACTTTATTTTGAAGTCAACATGTTCTCTTCCTATTTTTTTACATGGACTGTATATACATGTAGTAGTGCTTTGCTATAAACAATGTATCATTAACTATATATAATGTTGTACTAATTAATTTGCCCTCGGAATCTTTAATGAAATATCATAGCCTTCTCTCCCCCCTCAAAATAAATGTTCTTAATTTCTGGCCACATGGAATGCCTTAAGTGTGGGACTATCAGAACTATCAGTGTCTGATTTCTGCTTTGCCTTCATCCCTTCATCAATCTTCTTTTATTTTGTTAGCAACATTCATCTTACAACAATCCAATCAGTTCCCACAGGACAAAATCAGTCACCGCCCAACTTTTTAAAGTGATTGAAGGTCAAAATTGATTAATTTTCCTTTACCTTAGACCAGGGGTGTCCAAACTCGGTCCTGGAGGGGCGGTGTCCTGCAGATTTTAGCTCCAACTTGACTCAACACACCTGCAAGGATGTTTCTAGAAAGCAAATTAGGCTGTTTCTCAATTCCAAGAACGCAGAGAACGGACTTGTGTTCTTGTGGAGACCGGTCTTGCCAGGTCACATCGAGAGAACGAACTCGGGAGACCGCGAGGACAGAGAACGCGTCCTGTGAGAAATGAGATGCTGCGTACTTACTGATGGTCATGTGACCCTCACGCATCTTTAACCGAAAATTATTTAAACATTACAGCATCCATACAAGGATTTATTGTTTCCCCCGTTTCATAATATTTACGCTGCATAAAGACATTATAAAAATGCGTTGCACAACACAAATAAAACAAATTTTAATACGAATTTCAACAAATAAACACCCTTAAAATGTTTAAACTTTATGCCTTTATCAAGATTTTCACGTTAATGTTTACTTTCACCGTCTCATTTAGGAATACTCCTGAGGTAAATAAGTGTCATCTCTGAACTTAAATAATAAATCTACACAAAATGCTGCACTTCCCACTTCCAGTCGCAATGACTTCTGGGACTTCTAGAGCGAGTTCGGTGCTCAAGTCTGCATCGGTGCATCCTCGGTATAAAGAACAGATCCGGGAACTTTCACGCATCCTCTGTTCTTGCGGTCTTGAGTATCGGAACTGAACTTCGGCGGATGATGATGATGTTACACGAGAACACGAGGGCGCAAGACCACTGAAGAACGCATATTAGGAAACAGCCTTAGAAAGCTTGATTAGATAGCCCAGGTGTGTCTGATTGGGGTTGGAACTAAACTTTGCAGGACACTGGCCCTCCAGGACCGAGTGTGGACACCCCTGCCTTAGACCTTTTATTAATCAGGGGAACTAACACAGTGGAATTAACCACCAACTTATCCAGAATTTACACAGCGAATGCCCCTCCAGCTGCAACCAGAGTACTGGGAAACTGACACTCACACACATACTTTACGGCCAATTTTAGTTTATTCAGTTCACTTGTACCTTATGTCTTAGGACAGTTGGGGAAACTGGAGCACCTGGAGGAAACCGACACCAACACCGAGAGAACATGCAAACTCCACACAGAAATGCCAGTTGGCCCAGTCGGGACTTGAACCAGCAAACTTCTTGCTGTGAGGCCACAGTGCTAACCACTGAGCCACCGTGCCACCCCTGTGCATCAAAATAGGGGAAAAATGGACAATCTTAATTCCTGTTTCATGGCATTCACAGCTTTTGCGGATTTCTTATTTCTTTCTTACAGTGTGTTACTGCACATTTGAAGCTCATGTGATTTTTCTGTAAAGGTTCTAGCTTCTGTGGAACATCAAGCAAAGTTGTGGAGGTTGTCGTGTGGTGCATTCGCTGGCACCCAACAGTGGGAGATCTTCAGAAGCATCTCCGCTTTCCCGCTGCGTGGCCTGTCAGTCAACTCACACTCATTCAATTCATCTCTGTCAGGACACTGCTGACGACACTGTTTGATGACTACTGTTGGCTCCTCAGGTGTCACGTCACAAAACCCACGGGGTCTGTATGTGGTCTCATTATTCTCGTTACTCCAGAGAATCATCGCCACAATGGAGACCCGCCAGTGCCATGCTTGTAAGGCAAACTGCGGTCGATGAATGAGCGGAGGTAAGGGCGAACGCAAGGACAGTTTTTGTGCAATCAGTATCAAGGTTTGTTTTAAATGCTGTGAAACGGGATAGTTTGAGTGATTGCACATAATGCGCTTTGCAGCAAAGGTCAAAAGCTATTTGTCATTAGAGCTCCACTTAATTGATGGTTCTGAAAAGGCTACGTTTGGCACATTCAAAAAGGCAGTGAACATACATTAGCAAGGACGCTGTGACCTTGTAGAGTTTTCAGTGGTATATGCCCATTTAAGGTAGACTGTGAAGGCGGTATTATCTGATTCCTGTTGCCATGAGGATGTGGGCAGAGTGGTGCATCTTTAGTACAACTCCATACAGGACCAAAAAAAGGAAGAAAGAAAGAGAAGTGCAAGGAGGCAGCCGCTGAGGCAGAACAACATCTGCACACAGTGCTCAGGCCTTCTGCATTAACACACGGATCCTGCCGCGCTGTGCTTTGTGGCCTAGCAGGCTGTGACCTCCCACAGGCTCAAGAGGAGCTCTTCCTCTTAAAAGCCAGCTGTGCCCTTCTCTTTGCCAGCCAAACACTCCACAGTCCAGCTGTTCAACTGAGCTCGACAAGGGATGCCCAGCTAGCTGCTTTATTCCTGCAGTGCTGGTCTGAAGGTACATGCTGAAAGTAAAGGGCAGGTGACTACTTTAATAAATTATTACGTTGATACATTTCTGCTTTCCTTTAAAGTTATTTCTTGTTATTTCTAAACCACAAACCCACACTGTGAAAATCTGATTGTAAGTTTTACAGTTGCTTTGACCTTTTTTCTTTGAATGATTTGAGCTTGACTCAAAAAAACTTACTATTTGGTTTGTTACATACATCAATGTATGTTGAAATTTTTGGGTATTAAAGGGGTGGTCCACTACTATATCATATTTTAAACTCAAGTTAATGTGTAATGTAGCTGTATGTGAACATAAACAGCATCTCTGAATATAAGATGCTTAAAGTGCAATGCAAAAGGGAGACATTGTTTTTTACAAAGTTAGCTTAGCAGAGCCTCCAATGAATGACATTTGGAGACTACAAAAAAATACATCCGGGTTAATTAATCATAAAACCTTCAAGTCACGCACATACACATACATTGAAGTGGCTTGGCCAAATGTGCTGTAATGTTATAGCAGAGAAAGCTAAAATGACTGACAGTATTTACACAGTGGCAAAGCGCGTGCTAGTAGAGGCGTTACGCTTCCTGGTAACGTGGAGCCAATCCGCGAATCACAGCACATCTTAGCTGACCAATCAGAGCCTCTTGAAGGCAGTTTTCTGAGGAACTAGAGCTGCGTCTCAAATGGCACACTATACACTTATGCATTTTGTACTTAAGCTCTTACACACTCAACAGCATAGTATATGTATATAATGCTGTTCCAAATGGAGCACTAATGGCTTTTTTATTGAGCGGAAATTCAAACCGTTTCCCTGATGACGTTTCACGGTTGCCAAATTAATGAAATAAATAACCAAAGAACCAAATAATACCTGCCATGAGTACATGAGTATCAGCTTGTTAAGTGTGACATCACGAGAAGGGGCTTGCTGATCCAAGGGCTCTATTAGACTGTATAAGGGAGACTCATCGAAATGGTAAAAATAAACGTTTACAAAGTTTCGAAAATCACGATCACAATGTATATATCCATGCCTAATATCAGATGGCCAGAAAGTGATTATTTTTTATAAATTGTTAAAATTCACTTTAATGTGTGATAGGACTAAAAGGAACATTTTCTCAATTCAAATGAGTCACTTATACGTCATCACTTAACAAGTGGATAACCGCATACACCATCAGGGGGCGGTATAATCACTCTCGTAGGAGAATACTGCTTTCACAATCCAAAATAAATAAAGTGATCCAGCATGATGAGCCCCCGATAGCTCCGCCCCTTCCGCTACGTGAGCAAACTTGCAGTCACTGAGTGCATGAAGTGTCCAACATTCCACACTTCATTTCACTGGTTAAAAGAGTGCATCTTCCAGGTAATTAAAGTGCACTTATTATTTTTAGAGTTTTCAGTGTGAACACAACACAGACACTATTTATACTACAAAATGGCATAGAATAGTGCATAAGTATGCGATTTGGGACACACCTTTAGAAATATGATAGTCATTTTCATGCTAGCTAAGTAGTTATATATAATTAAAGTTAGATATATGAAATAAAAAAAAATTCAAATCTCAAAAATACACTCTGGAGCACCCCTTTAAAAGGGTTTAGATCAAATGTGAACCTGGACCACAAAACATATAGCCAAAAATACATTGTATCAGTCAAAAATATAGATTTTTCTATTGTGACAAAAATCATTAGAACATTAAGTAAACATCCTATTTCATGAACACGATTTGTAAATGTCCTAAATATATCTAAACTAAATTGTTGTTTAGTAATATGAATTGATAAGCACTTCATTTAGGAAAACCAAAAGGCAATTTTCTCAGTGTTTGGATATTTTTAAACCCTGGTATTCTAGAACAGGGGTGTGCAAACTGCATCCCGGAGGGCTGGTGTCCTGGAGAGTTTAGCTCCAACCCTAATCAAACGCAGCTAATCAAGCTCCTACTACATCGAAACTTCCTGGCAGGTGTGTTGAAGCAAGCTGGAGCTATACTCAACAGGGCACCAGCTCTCCATGACCGAGCTTGGACACCCCTGTTCTAGATATTCAAATAACTGTATTTCCATCAAACAGTATTCTATCCTAACAAACCATACATTAACGGAAAGCTCATTTATTAATCATTTTTACTACAGTGGATTGATTATAGTACATTTAAGTTGTCCCTAAAATATCTTAAGAATTGAGTTGGTTCAACTCATATTAATTATGTAGTTTGAACAAGCAGCAAAAGTAATTTTTGAGTCATTGTGAAACCAGTTTATGCTGGCACACAGTTGAACTGATTTAGATTTAGATTTGACCCCAGTTATGGGCTCGTTCCATTCATGGAGGTGTGACAGCGGTTGTTTGCGTAACTGCTTTAATTTAGTCAGACTTAGCTTTTAGTCTTTTTCTCTTATTAAAAAAAATTCCGTGCAAATCTGAAGAACGTACTGAAGGGAAAATGTTTTAATAGGAGGTTTTCTGTAGCAGAAAATTGTGAGGTGATGAACTGAATAAACATATAATTTTTCTCCGGCAGAAATAAAAGAAGAATGAATGGGAACTCCCACACATAGTGCTCCAATCAAAAAGACCTTGAGCTGAAGATGACACAGTGATCCATAAAAAAAGGACACATGCTCTGATATGTATCTCTTCATAACACATACAAAATACCCTTTCCGAACACACAGATGCCGACCACACAGGCAAATATAAACACCATGCAGTGAGTTGGATCTGGGACAACCACAACACCTACTCGCAAAGGCACCGACGCGCAAGCAGTCTATCTCTCACAGACAAACATACATACACAAACAGCAACACTTATGCAAACATTTATCACCAGGAAGTGAATGTACTCACACATGGTAATCAGAAGCATTGCTTGCTCAATGAGGATTTTAAATTTTGTTCCTTATATTGAAGTTGATGTTCCAACTATACAGACATGTCAAGGAGTACAGTACGCTTTTGTCACAGTATTTGACTCCGCAAAATAATTATGAGACAGGATATATAGATTAGGGGCGCCACGGTGGCCTAGTGGGTAGCACGTTCGCCTCACAGCAAGAAGGTCGCTGGTTCGAGCCTCGGCTGGGTCAGTTGGCATTTCTGTGTGGAGTTTGCATGTTCTCCCTGTGGTTGCGTGGGTTTCCTCCGGGTGCTCCGGTTTCCCCCACAAGTCCAAAGACATGCGGTACAGGTGAATTGGGTAGGCTAAATTGTCCGTAGTGTATGAGTGTGAATAAGTGTGTGTGGATGTTTCCCAGAGATGGGTTGTGGCTGAAAGGGCATCCGCTGCGTAAAAAATATGCTGGATAAGTTGGTGGATCATTCCGCTGTGGTGACCCCGGTTTAATAAAGGGACTAAGCCGAAAAGAAAATGAATAAATGAATGAATGAATGATTTATAGATTAACTTGCTTTAAAATCTTTCTGTTTGTTTTCTTGTAGATGTTTATATTACAAATACTGATTGTAGTCATCCTTTTTTGTAGGCTACTTTTCTGTGGAGAGTTTTTTGTTATTGTTCTTTGCAATGAAGCCATTTTATGTTATGAATTTATAATTTTTTTGTGTTTTAATTATTTTAGCTAAATGCATTGTTTGTTGGATTATGTTATTTTGGAACATTGTACGTTTGTTTTAGACTTTTTATTCCAAAAACATAATAATTTTATTTTTTTTGTCATTTTTTTTAATGGAGCACTAATCAAATGCATCAAACTGGCTATAAAGTTGACGTTTGACTGTTAAAGAGCCTCTTTTCATCAGAATGAAAGACAGCAGAGACCAATTAATATTTTATTTTTCATTCATACCTTGAATTACATCTATAAAACCTCGACTAACCCGTCACCTTATAAGATTCACTTCCGGCCTGTGTCTTGTATTCATGAAACGTATGTGGGTCGTGCATTTACTGTTTTTATATTTTTTATTATTTTTTATTGCTTATCTATTATTTGAATAATTCTGATTGCATTGCACAAGGTAAGTTTTGTTTTATTTTTGTTAAAATGTTTTTTTTTTATCTGATTAGTATGCACTTTTCCATGTTTCATGGTTATTTAGGGAAATCTTGAAATGAAGTATTTGTTAACCTACGAAACAATCTTAATCTAAATAATTAAATCAAAACCAAGTCAAAGACGTTATATAAGTACATCATTAAAAATATAAATAATGTATTTTTAGTATTTCTTGTATTGTTAAATACTGTACATATAAATCAAAATCAATAATGTATTTGTCTGATAGGAGAAAGGGAAATCATATTATTATTATTATTATTATTATTATTTTGGAAATCATATTATTCTTGGGATACACAATACTAATAACGCGTCATACACACTATATTGTTTGATTCACTTCCGATTGGAACGATTTTTTTATCCGGAGACCACCAAGATGGCGGCCTGTTTAGGCGCACACGCTTTGGCTCTGAAAATGAAATCGGGTATGACTTATAGATTTCGATGTAATTAATCAGTCACGCTTTTTTGGAGTTTTATAGCGGTTGTTAGAACGTGTTATAGTTGAGTAGTCATAGTTACGCGTATTTTTTACTCGTATTGAAAATCCTGAAAGATACCATGGACTCGTCAGGCTCTGTAAAGATGGACATTGAACTCCAACGATCGACGGAAAAAAAGGCTCATCAGTGAAACTCATTCATATAGTTGTCACAACAAAGAAGGAGAAGAAAATTATTCTACTCCGAATACGCCATCCAAAGCACCTCCAACAAAAAAGCTGGCAAAAGCTGATGCGACGGATGACCTCACATTAAGCCAGGTACAGCAAAGTATTATTCAAATAATTCGACAGTCATCCGAAGAAATAATAAAAATAAAAAAACTTCCTTTTATGAACCAGCTTGTGTAAATGCCTCCCTCCCCCACGCACTTTTCGTGTTTTTTTAGCTGACAGTTGGACATTTTTTTGGTAAAACTTATGTTTGTGAAAGTTTTGTCGTTACTTATCGACGTTATCACAACAGATCAGCTAATCGTTTTATATAGTTTGCCCAATTTGAACAGGCGCGTCAGCCACCTGACAGGAACGCTAACTTACAATCAGTTTTGTTTCTGCACGAGGAAACGCCTGGCCGTCGTAACGTACTGTAAAGGAATAACTCCATTCTTAGCTATGAAATTACACTGGATACTAAAATATGTATTGTATGGCTGGTTATGGAATCATTCTCAAGAGTATTCTGACTGTAAATGAAACGCTGGGTGGCAGTCTGTAGGTTGCCCTGCCGAAATGGGAGAGAGACAGTCTCAGGTAAAGATTTGATCATCAAACATTAAATGAATTGGCTATTGTCGGATGATGACCTAACCCAACAATTTTAAACAAACTACTAGTTTGGCTTCACGTATTAATTGATTGATTATTAATTTCTTAAGCTATTTAAGGGTGCCTAAACGTAGTTAAATATGGTAACGTTTAGGAAAACAATGCAAATATCTATGGTAAACATGCAATAATTATTATTATTTTTGTTTGTATTAAGGAAAATAAAATACTTTTTTTTCCTTATGAAATCTTAAATGTTTTGTTGAATGGTCTGTATTTAGAGGCCGCAGACCTTTAATCATTGGTGGCACACATTTGTAGCATGATTGCTTCTCGGTTATTTAAAATACTTACTAGGCTGTAATATTATTTGGCTATAGTATATGCTTTTGAATAATATTACATATCAACTGTTTTATAAATTACCATGATGAAATGAAATTCAAGATAACCCTCACCCCCATTTTCAAAGGGAATGAGATATGTACTAGCCAGAAGCACAAGTAAAGTTAAAATGCTTTGAAAAGAAATGTCACAATGAAAAATATGTATTTCATGTACATTTATGAAATCGAGTGATGAATGTAAACCACTGGACCACTGCAATATACCAAAGCAACGAATGACCCTGCATGTATTTATTATTCCTAATATGGTTGCCGCAGGTCTTCAGTACCAATTTTTGACTTGGACATTTTAATTTGCAGTGAGATTTACTTGGGCAGCATGAGGCAGGACCTGAAAATGTGTGTCCCACACCAAATGCATTAGAGTTAGCAAACCTGAATATTGATTTGGCTTTTAATGTTTTATGAACTCATCAAATGCAAAGCTTCTGTGAAGAAAAAGAAATGTAAATAGTGTAAAGCACTGACTTTAGTTACCTAGATGACCATCAGATTAGGGTTACACGATATTAGAAAAATCTGAAATTGCGATATTAAATTTTTCTGCGAATATATATTGTGATACAAATACACCAGATGGTTTATACCAGATGGTTTGAATAGTTTTTTTTAACGTTGTTCTGCAGAGTCTAATAGTATTCAGGTACATACTTTTTCATACTTAGAGTCTTTGTTTAATTTCTAGTCCAAATAACAACAACAACATAAAACTTTCAAAAACTTTTCTTTGCCATCGCGTTCATCGTTTAACCAGCGTTTGTTGACTAACAATAACCAAATGCCGAGTGAGACTCGTGCTTCCTGTTTATACTTGAACGCGCATGCCCAGAGTGCGCGAATGGTCGCGTGATATACGTTTCTAGTGGCGTAGTGTGGACGAAGATCTGTTGAGAGACGCTTGGGTGAAACGCTAGCGTGGACGTGGATCATTTTCATGCTAAAACCAAGCGGCAACCTCCCGCTCTCCCTCGGGAAGCCAATACGGAAGTAACTTAAACTTGCAATTCATCGAAAATTCCGCTAGTCCTGGCTCCATAATAGAGCAAATCTCCAATGAGCCCACTGGTGAAATGGCCAATTTTACAGCAGAAAAAAAGGTGTTTACAGCCTGGTACAAAGAACGATTTTGGTTCATATAGCTTATATTACCCTTCATGACAACTGTGAGGGGGGTGAATTTTTTTATAACTCATCCGTTTCCTTTATATTAAGCTAAATTAAGTTTGCATAATTAAGGGCGTGGCCACTTGAGTGACAGCTAGTCGCGCTGGTCGCCGTCACGTCACCTCAGCTGATTCCGCCTGATTCATCTTATTTTAGTGTTGTTTTATGTGGCTTTACACAGTCAGTTGCCTTTTGGAATTATTTCCTACCATTATCAGATAATATGGCATGCTGTGTGCGCTTAATTGTGCTCACAAACCATTCACGTGGCCTCCGTTTCTCAGGTGAGGGAAATTATATACTTATACCATCTCTATAAACGTAATTGCTTTATTTCGGATAATTTATGATTTATAATGTTCTTCAGAACTCTAATGCACTCCAGAATCTGACAGATTGATCAGCTGTAGTCTATAAAATCGTCATCTGAAGCATTGTCATACAGTGTTATGCCTGGATTTGCTAAATCGCCTTGCATTTACTAACACAGACTATATCTGAAGTATTTGGATGTAATCCGCACTTTCTTCCTGTTGAAAAACGTCTTAAAAACGATGTTGAGTGGCTTGATGTATTACAACAGTGTTTTCAACAGACTAAACACTTTATTGATATAGTGTACAACCAAGCACGTGTGGTCAGAACACAAACGAGTCGCAGGTAATGAAATATAATGCGTTTCTCCCATAAGAAAGCCCTTAGCTAAATGCCAGCATGCGTCCCGTAGCTCCGCTCACACTCCGCCCACGCTCCGCCTCTTTGCCCTTGTTTGGTATGCCTCGGTTGGTGCGATGACGCGCGAACAAAATGGCGATGGTTGGCCACGCCTACTAGTGGCTTCTTTTGGGTTCATCAGAAACCTATGGGTGACGTCACGGATACTACGTCCATATTTTTTACAGTCTATGGCTAAAACGCCATTTTAAAACTAAAACGCACTAGTGTAAATGGGGCCTTAGTTGACATGTACTTGCAAAGTTTTATATAGTCAGATTAAATGTCTGTTAAATGTCTGTATCAACAGATATTAAGCAGACAGTCTGCTAATACTCAAATGGACCATCAAAATGAAGTGTTACCAGTTATATTGTCAGTTATATCAAAACTAAACTGATCAGAAATGTGCATTGCTAAGGACTTTATTTGAACTTTATTTGGACTTTATTGGCCCTTTTTAGACGTATATGAAGCACAACAAAGTGAATAATAATAATAATTATTTTGTTCTTTTGGTCATGTTTTACACAACTAGGACACCAAGAGAGTCAAGAACACCATTCAAAGCATGGTGCATGATGCCCTTGATGGTACTCCAGATCATCTGAAGCTGTTTTATCTCTTTGAGGGCCCAGAGGCAGGTATGTGGAGTTATCTTGTTCTCGTCCTTCTCGTGAGACACGAACGAGTGCAATTGAGCACACGATTGAACATGAAAGACAGACCGGTGTTCCTCAGGTTCCATTCAGGGTACCGGGGTTGATTGATGATTAATGTGGCACTGATTTATGACCTCCTCATAATTGATGAGAGAGCTCATTGAAGCTGTCTGTAGGCCAGCTCAGCATGCTGCGTATGAATCACGTAGGATAAGTGATGAGATCTGGCAATAGTCTGAATGGACTGAACATGTCCTTTGGCTCTGACACCCTCGCTGTCATCTGGCCCAGCTACATAAGCAGACAATTAAGCCAATAAGTGAAAATGGCACTATTTCAATCTAGTTTTAATGAGCAGCATAGAGAGAACAGCTCTCCTTCACCTCGCAGACGTTGACGGCTGAATCTGGAGCCAGTGTAAGGTGCGAATGCTTAATGAAGATTTTGAGCCTGTTAAACACTGTTGGTGGAGTCTCTTCTTTTCATTTCTCACATCAAAGTCTCATCAAAAATATATATTAAAGTCACATTATAAGAGATTTTAATCTATGTTTGTTCACTTGCAGAACAAATATACTGGGTAATTTGCCAATCATAGCAATGAAGACGTTCTAATGTGACTTTTGACACTTATTTTGCCTTTATCCTCATCAAATTCACTTGTAAAATATCACATATTGGATCTCAGAGTACATTTACACAACAGAAATGTAACAAAAAGTAGATATTTGGAAGTTTTTGTTTACAGAAGTTCTCAGAGACGTGTGGAACTGTCAAAATGTTGATTGTGCATATCAGGCCAACAAGTAAACTTAAAAAGAAATGTGTTAAAAAAATTACAAATGTGAACTTTTTAAGAAATATGCATCTAAATCTATACTGATTCAGTAAGGAGGTTAAAAAACTGTCCGTTTAAAGCAAGTTTTCTGAAATTAGCATTTTTAGGCCCTCAAAACGGCATTGATGATGTTGAGTTTTTATTCATTTATATGTATTAATATCAACATATATCAATATCTAACATACCTCTCTCTAAAGATAACGCGCATGTCTGCTGTTCCATGCCAGATGGATTGTTCTGATTAAAAAGCAATACACATGGAGATGTACATGGAGATGTTGTTGTGCAAATGGGAGAAACATTTGCATGAAATTGTGCCAGAGCGATTTGCACAATTAGGCAAAGAGCTTTCTTCTCTCTCAAACTTGCTACTTTTCTGATGCGCTTTCATTTGTTTTCAGTAGCTGGGTTTTTAATAGTTGTGGACTCCATCCTTGAATAATCACAGCTGTTACACTGAATTTACATTGCACCAGTTTGGGATGTTTTGCATCATTTTAATCTATCCTTTGGGTTCATTGCGCTAGTTGTCTTTCTAAGGCCAAGTTAGGGTAAGCCTACTTTTTATTGCTTTTTTATTTTATTATTATTTAACTTTAAGTGCTCTGTTTATTTATTTATTTATTTATTTATTTTTTAAAAGTGAGATCCAGATATCAGACTTGCACGCGGGATGCTTCTCATTACTGATCCCCTAGTAACACTAAGCCAGGGATTTACTGCATCTCCTACCTCACAGTCCCACTGTCCTCTATTGTATGTAAAGACTCCCTAATAGACCCCAATGGGGCATCATTTCTATTCTGCTCATGATGAAGTCATCGCTCCCTCTTCTCTCTCTTCTTTCCTCGCTTTCATTCTCTGGCTCTATGGAGAGAATAGTTCTCCCGGAGGATGCCATTACAGAACCTTTATGAATACATGCTGAAAGGCCTCTTTTTGGACAGATAACACACTGTGCTCTCTCCTGAGCACACAGCTGCCAAACTCAGGCCAGTATGGTCGAGTTCTGTGTGTGGTCCATCCTGCTATTGGTGTTCGTCATGTGAGTTGAGGGGCAGCAGAGGGATGACAAGTTGATCGATTGTTCAGTAGGCAGAAAAAATATATAATGTTGGATTTGCATAGTCTGTTTACAAAGAGGGAAAATATTTTGTTAAGTGCTAAATATTAAATGTTCGTTAAATGGTTTATTTTTATTATTATGCATTTTTATTTAGTTGTTTCTAGACCTTAAAAGAAGTGAGTAATGTAATGTGTGTTGCATAAGTGACAGTGGAGACTTTTAGAAAATATATAAAATTGTGCTTTTAAAACAAAACTGTATATATCTCATTAATATGCCACAACATTCTTAAAATTCACAAATAGCAGAATTACATTTGCATTTGTAGATTTTGGATTTTCAGGTCAAAGGTTTAATTCATGTGAACGTGCAAATATGAATATATATAATCTTTTTTTTTCTTAGTTGTAAAGATGTTAATAATCAAAGACAGAAAAATATACAGCTAAAATATGCAGCAAAATGTCTGCCTAAAAATATCTGACTGAAAAATTGAGATGATATCTTAGATTTAGATGATGTCTTAGGTGATGAACTCAGATGATTGTCCTGAACAGCAGTTTTTAGGTGGTTTTTCTGGAATGCATTTTTTCTGCATAAGATAAAACTGCAACTTTAGTGCAAACAGCTTGTGAGAACATGTATTGATCTTTAAGGGTGTGTTTACACTTGGTAGATTTTGTTTGATTAAACGAAACTCTGCTGTGATTGCTCTGTTCAGTTCAGATGCAGTTCATCCGAGTAAGTGTGAACACTGGCATACAAACAAGCAGATGTGATTACTAGAAAGGTGGATCTGGGTCTGCTTACTGTACAAAGGAAGTCTGATGTGTCTTGACTATAATATGAGTGCAAGATAGAACAAAGACATTTAAATTAACCAATCCTGGACATAAGGTCACCAATATGTGATCATAAAATGTACAGTTGGTTTGTGTGATGCAAGGTTTCCTGGTAATGTAAGATTTTCTCCCTCTACAAATTTTGTAATCTCTTCACAAGTTCTCAAATAATAATAATAGCAAATACAGATACTGATCACAAAATCAACAAACACATTTAGGATGGTTTTTGGCTTTATTGTTTTGGACGTTCATTAAGCTCAGTTGCAAAGCATCATGAAGGCCTTTTGTATCTTTATATTTAGTCTTAAAATGACCGTAAAGTGAATCCAGATTTATACTTCTGCATCAATTGATCACTATACCCCATGTCACATACCTTGCATGTAGCCTTGCATTTATACTTCTGCATTCTGTTTGTGTCGCCCTGACAATAACACTTCCGAAATGTTAACAGGCAGTGGGGTTCTATGTTTTTCTGAGTTTTTTGTAGGTCTTTTGTATTTACACTGGAAACCATTAAATACTGTACAGTTAGCTCAAACTCATGGTTATTCAAGGAATAAAGAAGCAAGATCTGGCGGAAGTGCAACGACTTTAATCATGCAGTAAACACAAAATAAAAGGAGCTACTACATGGGATTTGACACTTGTTAAACACTAGCAAGCTGACCAATCACAGCTCTTATACTGCTTGTCACTGCAATGTGTAGGTACATTTTTGGAAAGGTGCATGTCAGGGTCCCTGTCAGGGTATGGTGTAGGGTATTTGACTTTGCAAAGTGTAAATTGGTCGCGCGTGGATAGATAGTGAATCTAGCTCAATCTATTTGTATCTTTTGGTCAAGTCTGAATACAGCAATCACACACTGTTGTACACTAAACAAATGGACCAAGACCCAGCTGAATAGGTAGTGTGAAAGTGAACCACACTTTAGTTAAATAAAAGTAAAAAAAAAAAATCATCACGTGTTTGGTCCAAACTAAAGCAAGTAAACTAGGGACACTCACACTATGCTATCTGAACCATGCCCAGGCGTGTTTCCCGGTCGCTTAAGAAGTGTGAGTGCTCTGAATTGGGCTCAGGTGCAGTTCAGTTGGCTGACCCTGGCCCGGTTTCAAGAGGTGGGCCTTTTAAGGGACTGTTTCATATGGATTTACTAATCGTTCTTATGAAGGCAAACTGTCGTAGTTTATTAAAGATGCAAACCCCTCATTGCACGACAACTGTACCTTCAGCAAACCTTCTAATTCCTGCAGCACGAGGACTTTATGATTGTTTATGAGCATCAAAGGTGGCTGATCTGTTCTGCGAAATATTTAACTGTGTGTCACTGCATCCCAAGTGACTAAAAACAATAGAACTAAACAAATCTCCACTGTGCTGAGCGAGAGCACACATTATTGATGACGTGAGCGTCCTCAGGCTCGAATGCAATGTTAGTGCGGGCTGTCGGTGGAGACGGGAGGTGGGGACAAGCGTGCTTCGGCCTGGTTCAAGGCAACTGTACATAGTGTGAGTATGCCCTAACAGACTTCCCTGGTGTGAATACACACAGCATCAAATTTATCCGGACCAAACGTGTTAAGAGAAATGTGAACACAAAACAACCCAAGACAAGATGCTGTTCTGAAAACTGCAATCATGAGGTTAACTGCTCTATTCTGTTTCTTTGATTTGTTGTTCGCCTTAGTAGCGTTCAAGAAAAGTCAAGATATAGTACAGCTGCAGGGGTGCGCAGTTCGAATGTGTTGTGTTCTTAAGTGGCGCTTAGCCTAAGTGCAGTACAGAAATGGCGGGAATGCAACAGGGCTGCTTGTAGGGGTTTTAAAGAGCCCATATGGTGGGTTGAGAACAGTTAAATTTCACTTTCTGAAGTACCAAACAACAGGATGATATGTATGCAAGGTTAAAAAACACTTTCGATGTCTTATAATATCTATTTATTTTTACCTCATTTTCCCACCGACTCCCATATGAATCGTCTGAGCGAGTCTTTTTCCCCAAGCACCTCCTTTCCGTGACGCTACCACGTCACGTCACCACGTCACGTCTGTGTCAGCAGCCCGATGCCAGAACATATTGAAAACAAATCACTGCTTTTGTACAACAGCGTATTGCTATATTCTTCATCATAACAACAAACATTCAGTAATAATTAACACTTCATGGACTATTGTAAGCCAACAAATAGTTACATTCGGCAGTAAGCTAAATGGCTACCGCTACATGCTGCACGGAGCAAACACAATACAGACAACTACATCCATATTTACCTTGTTACGGTCAACACGACTGGAAGAACACGCTGGTCCAAATAAACTGGGTATTGATCCATGCTTTAACAACAACCGTGCAACAAATCCCGCGTCGTAAGCTGGTAGATTGGTGTAGCTCTCTTCAGAGAGATGACGTGAACACAGCACCGTGTTGGGGATGTAATTCTCAGGTATTTTACGAAAAAAAACCTCAACCACTCCAGGTAGGGAAAAGAGATTTCCAGGTAGGGAAAATAACACAGCTTTTCCCTCGCGCTTCAGAGCACAGCGTCTACGGGACGTGATTTAACCGGAATGCCGATAAGTTCAGTAAAGTTAGCAGCAGTCGTGTTTTCCGGATCAATAACTCATGACCGAAACATTGTTCCTACACAAATAGCACCTCTTTTCAACCGTCGCAATGTATACAATCACCTACAACCTTATTTTCCTAAAAATGAGCTTTGCCTTCGCGCTGGATGCATGATATTAAACTCTGTGCAGGCGGCAGAGAGAGACCGGTCCTTAGGGACCGTCTACAAAGAGCAAAACGCGAAAACCGTCTACAAAGAGCAAAACGCGAAAACCAAAGCTGTCAATAACTTCTCTCTAAATCTTTATACTGCCATCAAACAGTATAAAGATTTACTTAGATATTACTCCGATCACACGTCACTGCTGTCCCGCTGGTTATGCTACAACACTTACTGCAATACAGTGCTTGTTGTCTTCTACTTTCCCTTCCTGTCTGTGGGCGGGGCCGGGCAGTTCAATTTCTCAGTTGCAATCCCGGGTCTGCGCGCGCAACTATTATGTTTCGCGTTGACGTAAAGCCGAAACGGCTAAAGACTCGTTCTAATAACGATTCATTTAAACAACAATGAGTCGACTCTTTTATATATGAATTAATCGTTTTAAACACTTTGCACTTTCAGATTTAAGCCTTAGCTGGACATTTCACTTTACTTAGAGCTGTGTAACACACTGCATGGAAGGTCATTTTCAAAAATCCATAATATGGGCTCTTTAAGGCATTCTGTCCCCATGAAATAAAGATCACACATTTAAAACCCTGCACGCAATCTGAGCTTCACTGAAATATTTAGCATGCTCTGAGAGCTGTGGCAGTTGAGGTGCACGGAGATCGTCTCCACTCAGTGAGAGCACCGAGGCTAAATCCTGTTTGGTTAGCATGTAGGCTCTCCATGTATGCCTGCAGGGATTTGTGTCCAGACATGAATGGCAAGCATTTAGGTAAATCAACACCAACACATTTTTTCTTCCTGCTCTCCTCCACCTCCTCTTTTTTGTCTCTTTCTTGTTGATCAGTGTCTCGCTGCATAAAGCTATGACCCTGATGAGCTTGTGTGGGTTGCATGGTTGGCCTCTCTCACTTAAAGATGAAAGCGGGCTTTGAAGAGAGAGGGAGGGAGTGTGTTTGTATGTGATAGCGGAGGAGAGAGAGCGAGAGCACCACATCTCCGCCCTGTACTGGGTTCGCTCATTAATCTTGAAGGGTGCAACTGTTTTGAGTTGTACCTGATGGTTTGTGCTGCAGGGCTGCCAGGGTCAGGAGAAAAGCAACAGTCTCATGAATCATACTGCTGGGGACAAAGCCGAGCGCTGGGGAAGAGAGAGAGGGTTTTGGTATGCAAAAAAGTGCCTGGCACGTCCCACAGGCTTCCACCATCAATCTGCAATTACCAGGCACTAAGCTGCACCATCTTCGGTCATCCTACTTCAGCCTTTGTTTCGCCTTTACCTTCTATTCAGTGTTTCCAAGCCATGTTTACCCTCCATTTTGACTTCTGTGCTGTGAGAATAAGATATTTTTAGTAGAATATACTGTTCAACCTTTATTTTTCTCTCTTGACTCAATTTTCAATAGCTGACTTTATAAATAGTTGATTTTATTAGAACCCATTACTAAAAAAATTTAACATTGCAATATTTTGTTTTTCTGCAATATATATTGCGATATACTTTATCTATTTAAACAATTCCAGCAGATGATTGAATAGCACTATGGAAAGAATTTTTGTTCACACTTCAAGGTTCAATTCTTGCTTTTAGCAAACCATTATGACTTTTGCTTCAATTAACTCCTAATTTGATCATTATTAATAGCTGTTAAGGTAGTTTAGGTATTGTGTAGGATTAGGGATGTAGAATAGGACCATACAGAACGTAAAAAAGTACTAATAAGCAGCCAATATCTCAATAACATGCATGTAAGAAACTAATTAATAGTGAGATTTGGTCCAGTGTGTTACCAAAGTTATTAATTTTAATTAACTTTGATGGTTCTGTAGGGCAGTGAATCGTGCATTAAATGTAGTAGACAAACTACAAGTATAGATAAATGCAACAAAGCAAAGCTAAAAGTCAAATAAACAGTGCATGCTTTATGGTTTGTATATGTAAATGTAAAAAAATGACACTGCAAAGTCAACAAACATTGAATATCTATATGATGTGACTATTGCGAATGCACACATTTCGATATCGATGCTGAAACGATATATTGTGCAGTGCTGAATCCCACTGATAAAAGAAAATATTTTAAAGCTGGAATAAAATCCATATTTTTATATGCATATATTAATTCTTGTTTCATACTGTAAGATGTATCTGGGCACTTCATTATTTTGTAAAAATGAATTTGCCCTCAGAATATTTATCAAATATGACCCTCTCCCCCTTAGAAACAACTTTTCTTCACTTCTGTTTGTATGGAATGACTTTCATCTATTGATCAATCTTCCCATTTAGTTAGCATCACCAAGCTTCCAAGCTTCCAACAGTCCAATTGATTTCCAAAGCTCAAATTCATGCACTGCCCTGTTTATTGATTTTAATTTTTTTTTATTTTATTTCAGTGTCATTTCAAATGCATGCATGTCACAAAAGAGGAAAAAAGGACGATCTTAACTTCCATAACGTCCATTCCATTAACTTCATGACGACTTTAAGCCTTAAGCCCACAAGCGGAAAAGTAATGTAACCAAAGGCAAATGTATTTATACATTATTTTAACTGACCAAAGGGGAAGGTGATGGTAATAGTAATTGCTTCAAAAGCCCTTGCTTATATTTAATCCAGAAATTGAAGTTTTCGCGCAAAGCTGCACCATCCTTGTTCATTCTCCACCATGCTTTCTTCTTCTCCACCCATCCTCTGAAAGTCTTCCAGTGCTATTTACCCTCCATTTTAACTTCCCGCTCTCACCTTCTCTGCTCCCGTACGTTCCCCTGCTGCCATGTTGAACGAGGGACTGCAGGGTGAGCTCTGTGTGGATAAAGTAATGATTTCTCCTTCACACCTCCCCTGCTAATTAGTGCAGCCTGCCTGCCGACTTGCAGGGGGTGGTGTCTGGGGAGCCATGCTATTTGTCTTTAAGAATTACTGACAAGGACTCTGCGCCAGTCTAATCCCAGAGATGCTGGATGGAATTCAGTGCCTTCCTCTCTCTGTGGCCGCCTGTCAATTCACTTTAATGATTGTAATGATCATTTTTAGCTTTCTGCTGAAGACCGGGAGAGCCGCCGCCTCTCCCTCTGGAGTCTTTAATACAGGCTATTTATGTGCCTTGCTCTGCACGGTCACCCAGTCACAGATGTGTCTACCACATCACCCCCTACTCCTTGCACACACACTGCGTTTTGAACACTGTCGGCACAGCAGTGACGCTATCATTTAGACCTTTGTTGAGCACTGGGCAAACAGCTGTAGCCTGTAAATATGATATTCTTTTCATTTTGGTAAATCCACAATCTATTAACCTTAGCTGTATCTATGGCCGCCAGTCTGAGCTTCTCTGTGCTGGAGTCGACCGCTTGCTGTCCTTTGATGCTTTTCTCTTTTCTTTAAAAAAGTGCGAAGGGTGGGGGGAAACCAGACCAAAGACTTGTGAAGAAAACACAAAGCTATTCGTCACAGTATGAATAATGTGCTTGTGTCTGTGATGTGAAAGTTTGTGTTAGTGAGTGCAACTTTTATTATTCAGTGATGGATTTACAGCATAATGCATGGTTTATCAGAGATAATCTCTTCATCAGACATTTAGATTAACATTGAAGTTTGTTTTGAGTTTGTGGAAAACAAGTTTCCTTCTGTTTTGCATACTGATTTGATGTCAGAGATGAATTTCTTTATACGTGGTGTCAGACAGGGTTTAATCGTCCCATTTTGATGTGGAAGAAAACCTGTCGCAGTTCATTCTTGGATGGTTTATCTCTGTCCACATATGTGGATTTGTATCGATTGATTTAACATGAAATATATTTATTTATTTATTTTTAAAAATATTTATTGTTAATGTGGATATAAAATCATCTTATACTAAGTGGACAATATTTGCATCAAGCTTATATAAAAAGCATTTCAATATATTTGGAAAGATAACTGGTGAGGAAATTGTATTACTGAATTTAAATTTTTTCTCCCCCTTTTGACGCTCATTCATTTTCAATTGCTAACTTTTTAATAGTTGAAACAACAAGATTTTCTCTGCTTTGCATATTAATTTGTTGTGGCCTTCTTGCTTTTTTCCCTAATCCTTTTGAGATGTGAGGATGTTTTTGGACCCTAAAGTCAGCATGAAATCAAAATGGACCCTATTTTTTTTTCTCAATACACACTTCAGGACTTATTGTGCACAATTTATTAAAGATTAAAAACAACTTTAAAATCAGCCCCAAAAAAGTCGTTTTCTACTCCCAAATAACATGCTGCTTTTAAAACAATATACAAATCACTATTACTTCTTGATTTTAACTGACTGAAATAAATGTAAATGTAAATAAAAGTCAAGCTTAACCCAGAAATTAATTAAACTTTCCTGCAACATTACCTGCCTTTAAACCGAAAAAAATTCAATTCAATTAAGTTTTATTTATATATCTTTTTATAATGTAGATTTTGTCAAAGCAGCTTAACATTGAAGTTCTATTATATTGAAACCGTGTCAGTCCAGTTTTCAAAGTTGAAGTTTAGTTCAGTTCCGTGTTTAATTTTTTACTGCTGAAAGTCCAAACACAGAGGAGCAAATCCATTGTTGCGCAGCTCCACAGGTCACAAACCAAGCAAGCCAGTGGCGACAGTGGCCTTCACCAATTGACGATGTGAAGGAAAAAAAAAGCCTAGAGAAAAAACATGCTCAGTTGGGCATGACCATTTCTCCTCTGGCCAAACTTCTTGTGCAGAGCTTGAGGCTTGAAAATGCTGGACGTCCATTATGGAGAAGCTGCAGGTGCAAGTAGGTCACTGACAGGTGTTCAGGCTTTCAGAAATCATGCTCGTCACTTCTCCACGACCGCCACAGCATCAGCTCAGGATATGGCCAGGTCCAGGATTATGGATACTTCTAGAAGTCCTCTATGGTTGGTATAATCTCTTCACAGGTCTTGGAACGCATCAATGGTGCTGCACAATCTCTAGAGGCCTTGGGATGAGTATCCCCAGGTGGAAATAGAGAACAAAGAATTTTTTTTTTTTTTATTTAAACAAGATATTAAATATCAATGCAAAATGAAGTGCTATAAATGAAAATAGTGGTTATATAAACAAACATTGAAACAAACATGTATAGTATAGGAGTATTTCTAACAACCGTCTGGTGCATTAAGACTGGAGAAGTGTTTCCTACAGGTGGTTGTCAAGCCCACTCACCTGCATGGAAGAAAAATAAATAAATAATTGATTTTATGTTGAATTATAAGTTTTGCTGAGAATTGTGTCACATTACAGTGTGAAATTGGTTGTGGGTGACATTATGTTGACTTTAACCACAATGTGTGTTTTCTTTGTTCCAGTCAGCAGTGGTGTGGCAATGAGATAATTACCTGCTTTCTCCAGCAAACTAACACTTAGCAGGCTGTAATGACATAGCCTGGCCCATGGCCTACTTCACCTTGGCAGGGTGGGTTTTTCGTTTGGGGGTGAGCCCCTCTGTTATGCAGATGCACTGGAAATATTCTGGAAGCTAAACACACACGCTTTGCTAAGAGGCTTTAGTAAAGCTGCAGCCTACCAGGTGTTAATGTCTGCCCTGTCTGTTTGCTTGCTGACTGCACTGGAGGATATCAGCTCTGGCCTCCGCTCCCTCAACCCCATCTCTCTTCTATTATCCTTCTTTTCCACCTGCACATCAGTCCTATTTCTCATTCAGTCTTTCCCACCCGTTTTTCAGCTTTTTTTTGTCTGTCTGTTACTATGTCGCCCTGCTTCTATATCTCAGTCTCTGCTTGATTTGTATTCTGCTAGTTTCCTGACACATTTAGCTTCTCTCTGAGGGAGATGTAAAGAGTAAGAAAATAGAGACGGACAGAGAGAGAAAGCCTGGGGGCTGCTGGGTTTTCAAGAAGGATGGAGTTGGCCTGTTGCTGGGCTGAGATGTGATGCTAAGATACAGGTGGGTGTGGCTGTTGACCTCCGCGGGAGAACAGGGCAGCGCTGGGCTCAGTGTGAAAATGGCTTTGTGAAGTGCTATACAGAGACATGCTCAGACAGAGGAAACTGACGAAAAACTACTGGGGTGAAGCTTATGGCTTAATTACTTTTAAGCCTTTTCAAACATTTTAAAAATAGTGTAGCTTTTGCAATAACAACCTACTATTTTGTTACAAAGTGCTGCTTAATTGCTTTATTTCTTTCTCATTTTATTGCTACCTAGGCTCATTAGAAAGACCTGGCTCTGCAAACATTTTGGCAAAACTACAAAGACAATTCCGTATACGCATCCGCTGCAGATTTCAGCTGAAATTAACCGTAGAAGCATTAAACCAACAACTGATTTTATTCCTTTTTATGCAAATTATGATTACAGGGAAGATCATCAGTTGATGTAGGCTCACATTCATGTTTGCATCCAAATGTACACTGAAAAAAAACAATCCTTAGTGCCTTGATTATTTTAGTTGAATCAATTGAGCTTTTCTAGTTGTCTCGTCTCAACTTAACATAAAGAGTTGGGTGACAAAAGAGGTGAGGGTCAGAACGCAGTTTATTAATAGTTTAGTCAGACAGGCAATGATCAAACAGGAACAAACAGATACATGAGAAATAGTTGAAACCTAATTACCTTATTAAAATAAGCTGAAGTTTATAAGAAAAAGAAATAAGAAAAATAAACCTTTGTTGTGATGCATTTTGTCATTATTTTTTACAGTGTACTGCTTTACGTTGAATGAACTTGCTAGAGATCTTTCCTCTTATTGGCCAACTAGCCCAGACTTTTGATCAGCCACCAAATAGGCATGTATTATACAAATGTGTAACAATGCTAAAGCTACAAGTGTTTTCAATTGGAAAGAGTCACTTCCTATGGCATGGATTTTGTGCTGGTTGTTTACATGTAAAAACAGCTGTATTGCAGTTTGCTAAATGTTAGTTGCTTATAGCTAGCTTATTCAAAACAGCAGTTTACGGTAGCTTGCATCTCAGCATGCTAAAGATTCAAAGTACCTTTCTTGACATGGTGGAAAAGCATGATGTGACTCTGACTTTAGGCTGCTGGGGCAAGTTTTAATGTTGCCCTTGTATTTCAGTTTCACTTTCCCCTCATCTTTCACATGTTCTGTTTAGTGTGACACATACAAAGCTGTCACACATTCCCACGCACTGGACATTTTGCCTGAACTCTATATCCCTTACTGGTTGTTTTTCTCACTCTCAGTCTCAGTATTTTCACAGCTCCCTCTTTTGCCCTCTGATCTGCTGCCTATAGCTTGTGGGTTTTCTCTTTTTGCAGCATGTAAACAACTCTTAAAAGTTCCATCTTCTCATGGAGGCTGAGTTCTCCTTAAAGTGTGATGCATTCTTTTGTAAAAATGGGGTGCTGGGACTCCTGATGACATTTATGATGAAAACAAGGAGGAGAGTAATTTTTCCTTCTCCGCAATGATGCATAGGCTTACACATAGGCTTACACATAGGGTTTACAATTTTTATTTTATTTAATTTAATTTAATTTCATTTCATGGTGGGAAAAGAGTGTTTGCAGCAGACTTACAACACACACCAAAGACACTTTTGTGGGTATCCACAGCTGTGCTTACTTTCATTTTATCCTAGTCCATGCAACTCTGAATGACTTTTTGGTAAGATAAAACACTCTGGCCCCCTCTAGCTCTGATGACATTTGGATAGCTTTTTTTATTCACTCATTAGAGATTATTGTGGCAAATCAATCAAGAAATGACCTTCTATTAAATAAAAAAGCAACATAATCTTTTAATTTTATATATATATTTTTATATTGTATTTTTATGCCAAAGCTGTATAGAAATATCTTGTATGATCAGAGAAGGAAAACAGCAATTATTTACTTTCAGATAACTATACACACTATGTTTAATCAGATAATAATCAGAGTGGCAATTTTAAACACGTGCACACAGTGCGCACACATACACACACAAACACACAATTCTTTCAAACCCATTTAAATATTGTGAATTACTGCTCTCTGAACTATTATGTGAGCTTGATCATTAAGAATGGCTCTCATTACTCTGTTTCTTTCTTCCTTTACTTTTCAGAATTAATGTCACTTACGAATAAATACCTTTTTTTGTTATAAAATATGTATTTTTGTATGGTACTTTTGAATAGTAATTGGTCACATTTTCCACAAAATAATATCCACAAAATAATGTTAATCATTTTCCACACCGATAGTGAGAAATGTTTCCTCAGTGGCAAATCAGCACACTATTATTCTAAACAATCATGTGACATTCAACTTATTATGCTTAAAAATCAGCTTTCAATCACATATGTAAATTAAGGTGTACTTTATTGTTTAATTAAGTAACTTAATATCACTGTGATATTGAAATATTATTTGACAGTATTACCATATTTTATGGATGCTTTTTCTTAACAAAATTAAACTGAAAATTCAAATGCCTGAAGTAATTAGTACTACTGTAATTCTAGTGCTACTGTAGTTGACACCAAACTCTACTGCTTTAAAGCTCCACCCAGGCTGGTTGATTGGCTCTTCTCATTTGCATTTGATATATCATTTGCCTTGTCGATTTGAGCATTTGATTATTATCTCATTCTTACAGGTTTATACTGAATTGATCATGAAAATAAACACCAGATATACATTTAATTTCTCATTTTAAAATGAATTTGTATTCATTATTTGGTAGTTTGAGCATTTGATTTACCATTTGGGTAGTTGTTTTGAGAGTTTGATTTATTATGTGATCTTTTTATGTCAATCTTCAATCTTTCATTGTTCTATGAGAAAGTATTAAGCTGAACCGTATACTCAGTTGTGCATGCATATGTTGTGATGTAACTAAACATTCGTTCCTCTTGCTGATCATGCAAATAAACGTTCACCGTATATCATATTCTCTAACTTGTAAATTGCCGCAACTAATTGTATAGCATTATAATACCGCACCTGCTCTCCCGTCGACTTGGCATAATCCCTAAACATATATACAGTGTTATATGAGTGCAATGGATCATCCTCATCGTCTTTTTGTCACTGCTTTATTCTTAGCACGGTGTCCATATGTTGTGGCACCTTTCTCTCTCCTCTTGGCTCTGAAGGTGAACGCGAACATCACCGTTTCCAGGCGGCATTGCCTTCGCCCAGCACGCCAGTCGAGATGCAACACAGGGAAGCTGGAGTGCAATGTCACTCCCACGTCTGTGTGGTGATGGCAGGGTTGTGCCGAACTCGACTCAGTAGAAGCAGTAATTAGTTGTAATTTACAAGCGACTCCTCCCCAGTGACCCCACTACTCAGAATTCCCTGGCCACTTAGAGAGATCATGTTTTTCTCTCACAGTGCGCGCCACTCAAATGAACCACAACATTGCCATAATGGCCCACTCCCCACTGGTTTGCCCACCTTCTGCAAGGTAGCTGAAAGTGACTTGGTGGAAGCTCAGTGGAGCATGCACACTCCTATTTCCATCTATTAAGATGTGAGGAGAAGGGCACACAAAGTCCAATAAACACTGTAATGACAGCAATTCGCAGCAATGTCAGGAGTTCAACTGGAAACGGGCAGGGCTAGGAAGCGAACTTGGCAGACAATTGTTTTCGATGCATCACGCCCCACGCTATTATATATAATTTTAATCTGACATTAGCACTCTTATTGTACTGGTGCATCGGTGTAAATGGGATGTAGGTAATTTTGCATTTCAGACGGAGGTATTACGTTGGTCTTGTGTTCCATTGGCCACTAATGGGCCAAAAAGCGAAATGGAAATGGCTTCCTAATGACCTGAGTGAGGCCTATCAGCAAAGCTAAATAAATTATCCGGCTACAGCAAGAGCAATGTGCAATTTGCGCCATATGAAAAGTACTAGCATGTCGCAAGCAGTGTAATAATGTAGACTACTTTACAAAGCATTCATCCCCTTTCCTTGTGTGTAGTAAACAATCAGGATCAATTTACACTTTCGCTAGCTGCAGAGGAGTGAATTACACCCTCGACCAGGGAGGAATAGAAAGAAAAGAGAGAAACCTCTAACGTTGATAAATGAGGAAGTTTCTATGGCTAACATCTCTCTACAGGTCATACGCACGCCTGCAGCTGTGTTTGCAGTACAGGCAATTGGACAATAAAATGCTTTTGGTTTTGGATATCCATAACCTACTTTATGTTCTCTCTTATGTGTGTGTGTGTGTGGAGCAAACAAACAAATAATTGTAATATGGTAAATAAGTAAATGTGTTCTAATAATGTCACTGAATGAAATGATGCAACAGCAGGGGGTTCATGAGTAGAGGAAAAGCTAAATAATTAAATCTTTAAAAATGCTTCATTTTTGAAAAATTCTATCAAATCACTTTTATTGTCACGTCACCAGCAGGAGGTGTGTTATGGTGAGTGAAAAGCTAAGCTACAGCCTCGAGACATAAAACAGTGATATTTGAAACAATATACCGGAAACAAATGTACACAATTCAGTGGTAAATGCAGTGATATTTCAGGCAATATACAGGAAACAGATATACACAACACAGTGCAAAATACAGTGATATTTCAGACCAAATACGGGATGTAAATGTACACAATACAGTGCAAAATAAATGGATATTTGAGACAATATACTGGACTCAGATATACACAATACAGTGGCAAAATGCAGTGATATATTCGAGACAATATACAGGATACAAATGTACACAATACAGTAGCAAAATGCAATATTCAACATATGTACACAAAAACATGTAAAATAATAACATTAGTCGTTGCGATATTAATCTAGTTAATCTCTCAAACATTCATTGAGAAACTTCCAGTTGTATTTTTTTTACCCTCAAAATCATTAAATATGTAAATATTAATGTATTATCAATTGTTTAACGCTTTGCCTTAACACATAAACAAAATCCTGTAAATTATTATTATTATTATTATTATTATTATTATGAAACTGACCAAACTACCTTTACCCACTACCTTTCCATTTTGCATTTGCTATTTTATTTAAAATGTATATATAAATGATAACTAAATTTGTAGCATTATTATATTTTTCAATATTTTAGATTTTCTTTGGCAATGTGTTGGTTGTTTTTCAAGGCTGCATTCATGTTGTTTTTATTTTTATAAAATAGTTGACTGCAAAAATTGTATAAATTTTTTTTTTTTCTAAGGTTAACAGCTTTTCAAATTTGAAAAATGTCA
>CAIGQQ010033569.1:0-19998 GCA_903798035.1 Danio albolineatus
ATTCTCACATTGCGCATATATATATATATATATATATATATATATATATTGTTTACCCTATATACACTGTCTGACTCCTGAAATGAAGGGTTCATGCTGAGTTTAAGCACATCCATAAAAGTTTAAACCCCAAACAACTCATAAAATCAGTGAAACTGAAATCGATGATATATTTACACTGTTTTTAGTCTTTAATGTTATCCTCTATAATAGTACTCTTTTCATCAAAGCAATCCTTAAATTAAATGATAATTATTTATCATTTTAAAGTGAACATGAAAATTTTACTCATCCTTGCATGTTTTGTTTTATTATAAATGCAAATACAGTTGAAGTCAAAATTATTAGCCCTCCTGTGAATTCAGTTTTATTTTTAAGATATTTCCCAGATGATGTTTAACAGCAAGGAATTTTTCACAGTATTTCCTATATTTTTTCTTCTGGAGAAATTTTTATTTGTTTTATTTCGACTAAAATAAAAGCAGTTTTGAATTTTTTTAAAGAGCATTTTAAAGTCATTATTTTTAGCCCCTTAAGCAATTTTTTTTTATTGTCTACAAAACAAGCCATTGTTATACAATGACTTGCCTAATTACTCCAACTTACAAAATTAACCAAGTTAAGCCTTTAAATTGCACGTTAAGCTGAATACTAGTATCTTAAAAAATATCTAGTCAAATATTATATACTGCCATCATTCATTCATTCATTTTCTTTTCGGCTTAGTCCCTTTATTAATCTGGGGTCACCACAGCGGAATGATCCGCCCACTTATCCAGCATATTTTTTTACGCAGCGGATGCCCTTCCAGCCGCAACCCATCTCTGGGAAACATCCACACATTCTCATTCACACTCATACACTTAGGACAATTTAGCTTACCCAATTCACCTATACCACATGTCTTTGGACTTGTGGGGGAAACCGGAGCACCCGGAGGAAACCCACGCAACCACGGGGAGAACATGCAAACTCCACACAGAAATGCCAACTGACCCAGCCGAGGCTCGAAACAGCGACCTTCTTGCTGTGAGGCGAACGTGCTACCCACTAGGCCACTGTGGCGCCCATACTGCCATCATGGCAAAGATAAAAGAAATCAGTTATTAGAAACGAATTATTAAAACTGTTATGTCTAGAAATGTGTTGAAAAAATCTTCCTTCCATTAAACTTAAATTTAGGGGGGGAAATATACAGGGGCGGTTAATAATTCAGACTTCAGCTGCATATATATCCTACCTCTGTCTTAATGTAAAATGGCTTACCACAAGTGACGTACTGTATAATGGTCTTCTCCAATCGTGCATTTGCTTTGAAATAACTGCAAGCTTGCCTTTATTTACCCAGCCTTTCATTAGATCAGCGCTTTGAGGTATCCTAACTACCTGTGACCGTCACTGTGGTCAGCTTCCTTTAGTTGCGCATTCACTTTACAGTATACTTAGTGCGGTCCTACATTAAACCTAGCGTTTAGATACCAGACTTAAGTTGCAAGGCGATACTTTAATAATGTAAACTATCTATAGTTAATAATTCAAGATAATGCGCCTTAATTCCAAGCCTGTCCACTGAGGATTAAGGAATCCTTTGTTTATTACAGTAGCTCACTAGGTATTTTGACCGCAGTCATTTTTCATAATGACTGATCTCAATGCGTGTAATCATATCTGCGGTGTTCGCTGTGAAACCCGACTCTGGAGGGACGGAGCTCTCCGCATTCCTGCTGATGTGTGGGACAGCGTTTCACGCCAAACTGGCTGCATGCCTCAACTTCACCTGAAGGTGCAGGCAATAAGAGAAACATGCTTTGATCTGCGGCTCCACCCGTGTACAGCCTCTTTCCAGTGGACTAATTCATTACTGGACCAGTCGATGGCTCTCGGCCCTCCTCTTCAAAGCATGGCCGTTCAGTTGTGCTGAGAATCTCTGTGTTCTGAGACAGACTTTTAAGCTCTCGGCCTCCCTTGGGCTATAGGGCTGGTATTTAGCGTGAAAGGTTAAAGTGAAACACCTACAGTTCCTCGGGTTGTGCTGGTATTATTGTAAGAGCAGACTTTGCTTCGTTCCCACGGGTAATAAACTTCAATCAGCTGGCCTTTCGGCTTCGGTATTGTTTGGTAGCAATTTATTTACTGTTACTTACTTTTGACTTTATATTGAAGGCTCAGAGTCCATATTGATACCCCTCACCCCCCAAAATATAGTAACTTTTTTGGAATTTAACCATTATAAATATAGATCATGGCTCAGTAGTTAGCACTGTCGCCTCACAGCAAGAAGGTCGCTGGTTCGACTCCCAACCATTTGGCAATTCTGTGTGGAGTTTGCATGTCCTACCAGTGTTGGCATGGATTTCCTCTGTGTGCTCCGGGTTCCTCCACAGTCCAAATACATGTGGTATAGATAAATTGATTAAACTAAATTTGGCAGTAGTGTATCACTGTGAGAGTGTATGGGTGTTTCCCGGTACTGGGTTGCAGCTGGAAGGGTATCCGCTGTGTAAAACATATGCTGGATAAGTTGGTGGTTCATTTCGCTGTGGCAACCCCTGATGAATGAAGAGACTAAGCCGAAGGAAAATGAATGAATGAAATATAGATCATCAATCAATATTGGTCAATTTTTTTAAAAATGATCACACAAAAGGGGTCCAGATTGAACAAACAAAGGCTTATAAATACAGCAAAGCATACAAATTTGCATGAATAATTTAAAATCTATTTAAATTCACAATCAGCTGCAAGCTTATGTTACTTATGTTACGGTTTACCTCAATTCTTGAGTGTATTACATTTTCTCTAATGTAGAGATGCCCAAAGTAGGGCCCACGGGTCAAAGTTGGCCCATTGTAACCTTTTTTTGTTTGTTTGTTTGTTTGTTTGTTTGTTTGTTTGTGTGTTTGATTGTTTTATTGCTGAGCTACAAAAAAAGCAAACTCAAACTTAATGGTTTAAGTTCATCTGAATTTTTAAAATGTAAATACTGTCACTCGATAGATAGAGGACTATGACGAAGACATCAGCAATCAAATCAAAAACTAGTGTAACTCCATTCTGTTATAAATGAGATTATTGTTTTTACTGTAATAAGTTCATTACAAAATGTAAAAATATACTGTATTAGTTAATATAAAGCAATGTTTCCTAGTTATTTTTTAAGATTATTATATAAATAAATTAGAAAATGAAACATGGCAACTATATTTACCTCCGACCCATAGCCTCAATTAGGCATGGGACGATAACCGTTTTCAAGGTATTCCGTGGTATGGAATAGTCAGGGTTATTATACCACCAAAATTGTCTGATATGCCGTTACTAAGGTATGTGTAAGATTTTTTATTTACCTTTTTTTTTTTTAGGTGTAAATTGTAAAGAAATCTGTGTTTTCGAAACAAAAAAAGACATCAGAAGTCAATGATTCATTTGAATTATTTAGCCTGACATGTTTACTGCCACAAAATATTTTAAATGTTTCTCAATTGTGTTCAAAGGGGGAAAAGGTTTTGTTTTTTAGCCAGACATTTAAAAATAATATATTTTAGAGCAGTAAACACAATACTGTCATACCGTGAAACACCGAAGTTATCACACCGTCAGAATCTTATACCGGCCCATGCCTAGCCTCAATCGAGTTTAGTTTTTGGCCCTTCAAAAGAAAATTTTGGGCATCTCTGCTCTAATGTGTAAAAACCTGGTCCTGCCCTGTGTGGTGTTCTTTGCATTTGCATCACATATGTATTTGCCTTTTTTTTTTTTTTAGATCTGCATGGCTTGATACAGGTGGCTTGTTTCTGTTTAAATCATTTTTACCCTAAATACTAAAATACTAATAATAATATTTCGGTCAGATCTGTAACTAAATACCATCAGTCAAATTTCTCAGAAAGACAGACAACTGGGTTCCAAGCTGTGCATAAAAATGTACCTGATGCAACAAAACATAAACATGTACCACAGTAATTCAAGCTAGTTACATTAGCAGTCACCTGCAGCCATGAATTGAGATTTTCCACCATTTTTGATTACTACACATTATAACAGATGGATAAACCAAGTTTAGGGACTTCAGACCAAATTTGCCAAAATAATTACAGGCTGGTTACATTTGCAACTGAGCACTCGTCGAAATATGTCTCTATTTTTTAACCTATGCTCAAATTCTTCTGCCTATTTGCTTTTCTAATGATTTTCCCCCAAATGCTCAACATTGAGATTTGGTTTCATTTTTGAGAGCAACAGCCACACATTAAGCAGTGGAATTTCAGTTTTTTATTGTTTATATTTATAATGTTTATAACATTCATTCATTTTCTTGTCGGCTTAGTCCCTTTATTAATCCGGGGTCGCCACAGCGGAATGAACCGCCAACTCATCCAGCATTTGTTTTACGCAGCGGATGCCCTTCTAGCCACAACCCATCTCTGGGAAACATCCATACACACTCATTCACACTCATACACTACGGACAATTTAGTCTACCCAATTCACCTGTACCACATGTTTTCGGACTTGTGGGGGAAACCGGAGCACCCGGAGGAAACCCACGCAACCACGGGGAGAACATGCAAACTCCACACAGAAATGCCAACTGACCCAGCCGAGGCTTGAACTAGCGACCTTCTTGCTGTGAGGCGAACGTGCTACTCACTACGCAACCGTGGCGCCATATTTATAACATTTTAATATAATAAATATATTTTAATATACAATTTATGTAATACTTTTTTACTGCAATTTCTTGGCAATTTTTCAGATCTTGATGCCGTTTCATTCGCGTATTAATGCTTTAGCATAAATCAATATTTGTTTAAATGCACATGCAAAAATGCTTAAACTGATCTCATATTTAGTGAAATCCTGGAAGCTTGGCAGTGACTCATGCCAATGTTTCCTGCACGTGACGACAAACACGGTGTGATGTCTGATTGCTGTTTTAAATGAGTCAGAAACTATTCAGGAAGCAGTCCGTAACTTGCATCCTATTGAATCACTCAGTCAGTAAATCGTTCAAGTTTGTCAGTTTATCTGACAGATATTTGACTCCTAAATGGGTTTTTGTAACACTCATCAGGTACATTTACATGACAGTTATGTACTAAAACAGAATTCCATTTTACCAATCCATTTTTTTTATGTTTCCCGTACAGACAGCAATATTGTGAAGCTCTGTGAAAATGACTAAAAGCTTTATGTTGTGCATACCAAGATCATCTATCTGGATGCACACAATCTTGTAGTCCACCATTGTTTTATTAATTGTGATGTACTTGTGCATACTTTTGTAGACCAAACACAAAACACACATTGGCTGCGTCCAAAACCACCTTCCATACTATATAGTACGCTAAAATCAGTATGCGAGCCGAGTAGTATGTCCAAATTCATAGAATTCCAAAATCAGTATGGAAGAAGTACCTGGATGACTAGGGCCAGACGGAATCTGCGGGCATTTTTTGCTGTTATTGTGGAGTATTTTGTAAAAAATCTGCGGATTTATGCGGAATTATTTTAGGAGTATCATAACTAAAAAATTAATATATGAAATAAAAAGTAATACCTTTTTAACTTGTATTTAATGTTTACAATGCAAATCCAATTAGATCCACTTTATTTGGTAAACAAAGCAAGCGTCTCATATGAAATATCTACTAAAAGACAGAAAATATTACTTTACAAACTGTATTGTAAATAAATCATATGAATATTTTCATATTAGTCAATATTATGACAAATTAATCATTTAAAAAAATGAATAAATATAAATGTACACACATTTACACAAGTAAATAAGAAGAATCAATGATGGGCTAAAAATCGGCGGAAATGTGCGGAATTCTGCACGCACAGATTCTGTGTGGGCCTATGGATGACCTACTACTTCAGGCGAGATTTTGAAGTGGCACATCCCATGCATGCTGCGCTATCCCATGATGCCCCGCTAGAGAATTCATGAATGGGAGTGAAGCAACACATCTCACGAGGGTAGGTCACGTGATCATGACAAAAAAAGGCGATTGTAGTACGTCCGAATTCCACTGCTCACATTCATACTGTATGGAACGTACCATTCTGACAGGCGAGTAGATTTTTTTTCATTCAAATGCAGTGCCTACTGAGTAGTAGACAGTCTTGGACGCAGTTATTGAGTTCACCATTTTCACAAAATCACATTTTGTACTTATTTTAGAGACAGCAACGCAATAGTTTCAAAAATCGTGCACTTTAATCTGTGGTTCCACGAACAACCTTTAATGTCCATGAAACTTTTCAAACATTCCATTAGACAAAATCATTCGTTGTTGTTGTTTTTAAGCTGTTTACTGAGAGGTTAATTGGAATACAATTACATACAAATGGAATACAATACAAACTCTTTATTCAATCAACAACCCTACACTGTAAAAACAAACAAAAAAAAACAGTAAATTAGTAGTTTTCCGTATTTTGTTTGCATTTTATTTATGCTTTTGAATTGCAATATGGGGCCTTGATATTTCTTCTAACAACTTTTAACCTTGAAAAGTTAGAAAATGTACTTTACTATAAATTTTAATAGTCTAAAGTGATATATTATCTGGGATGATGTTGTATATCACGCTACAAACACCTTGTAATAAGCTGCCAGTACATTTTCTCTCATTTTACAGGCTTATTTCTCTATATATTATTTCTTATACATTAAATTATTTCAAACCACTTCCTAAAATGCCAATAAAAGTCAGTTTGTTGAACTGTAGAGTTGAATTTTCAAGATCAAAAGTCGACAGAGCAGAGATCAATCAACACCCCATAAAGCAATCCACAAACACAAATAAACTTAAAACACAAAATATACATTTTTAAAGTGTAATTCACAGAATCCAATGCCTTTTTTTACTCTGCAGTTGGCCTTGAGAGATACTGATTTGTCTTCTTGCAGTGCTAATAGAGCTTTTCTTTGAGTTTTTCTGTGCTAATTGCCTATAGGAAGACACAGAACAATTGGTATTCTCAAACATGAATCAGGTCGTATGGAATGTCTCCACCTCAGGCCTCTGGACCACACTTTTGCCATTGAGATGCGCAGCCCCTACAATCTCAAACCCACGCAGACCCACATCACCCATAACAATTGCCGAGTCTGATGTCAACCCAAGTCCCCAGGCTCATGTTCCATTTCTGTTTTGACACCAGGCCCTAATTACTGATGTAAATGATTGATCACCTAGATTATGCTGCAAGGGCGGATGGGAAGTCTTCTGCCTATCAAGTGAGACACAAACTCTGATGCTGAACTAGTACAGAGGTAAACAGATACCCGGGCCGTCCTAAGAGATGGGGGATTAGGTTCTGAGCACCTGCAAATTGGACCAAAGGCTTTTCCCATTAGCAGGCACTCCACCGGCCACAGTACCCACACAGGTGTCGGAGGATCTCCATGGCCCTTTGTTTGCTCTAATCCCACTTCTTTCTTCTCTCTGGTTCTCTCCTCCTGGTCTAAGCCTTCTTTTTGTCACCTGAAGGATTTGACCACTGGCAAGTAAACTCGGGCACTTTTGAAATGTGATTTGGCTAATTGGGTTTGGAGTGGAAGGACAGAGTGCCTTTGGGGGAAATGCTCCAGATGGCTTCGGTCTATAGACCACAGCATCTAAAGACGATTCGAAATGACATTTGCGATTTAATAATACATATACTGTATGTTTCTGAGTGAAGCATGGCACTTTGTTGCATACGGTGTGAATGTTGGCTCAGTTTTTTTATGCTGCTAGTCCACACACACTCCTTTGGGTCACTTTGACATGCATTTTGGATTTGATAATGCACAAGCATTTTCCCATACTTTTAAGAGAAATTTTAAAGCCTGCCATCAGTTTGTCAGTTTATTAACAGTCAATTATTTATAATTCTGATTATTTTAAAGTGAAATGTGGTAACAGTAATATTCTTTTTTTTAGAAGTGAAGTACAGTAATGTGGTCAAATCACATTTACTTAAACAATCTGTTGTGCTAATTTCGAATAGTTTCCAAGATACAGATGAAAATTGCATTGCTTTATATGGCTGCTTCTGTGCTTGTGTGTATAAAAGTGATGCATTGATATAAAATGATGCTGAAGTGATTGGAACTCTCTGTTTTGTTACTGTTTTTAATGCACTGATTCCAGAAAATCTGTTCCAACAATTCTGTATGGTTACACTTTGGGTTTTTTTTAAGTTACTTTTGGAACCACCTTCTAATTTCTTAGAACCATTAATTGTGTGTACATATTCATTTTCTTTTCAGCTTAGTCCCTTTATTAATCTGGGGTCGCCAACTTATCCAGCATGTGTTTTACACAGCGAATGCCCTTCCAGCTGCAACCCATCTCTGGGAAACATCCATACACTCACTCACACTCATACATTACGACCAGTTTAGCTTACCCAATTCACCTATACCACATATCTTTGGACTGTGGAGGAAACCAGAGCACCCGAAGGAAACCCACGCGACCACAGGGAGAACATGCAAACTCCACACAGAAATGTCAACTGACCCAGCCGGGACTCGAACCAGCCATCTTCTTGCTGTGAGGCGAACGTGCTAACCACTATGCCACCGTGGCGCCTATGTGTATATATATATATATGTGTTGGTTTTATTTTAAGAATAACATTTTCAGCACAGTTGGGTTACTGAACTTGTTTTAGCAGAAAGATTTAGTAGGTAATTCAAATCAGTGCCTGAGGTCATCCTGTATGTTTGATGTCATACCTCAATTCAGTTTTATTTTAAAACCGAATCGTGTCATTATTAAAAATTTTATCTGAATTATTCATTCATTCATTTTAATTTCGGGTTTGTCCCTTTATTAATCAGAGGTCACCACAGCGGAATGAACCACCGACTTATCTAGGTTATGTTTTACGCAGCGGATGCTCTTCCAGCTGCAACCCATCTCTGGGAAACATCCATACACACTCACACTCATACACTACAGCCAGTTTAGCTTACCCAATTCACCTATAGCACGTTTTTGGACTTGTGGGGGAAACTGGAGCACCCGGAGGAAACCCACACCAATATGGTGAGAACATGCAAATTCCATACAGAAATGCCAACTGACCCAGTCCAGGCTCGAACCAGCGACCTTCTTGCTGTGAGGCGACAGCGCTACCCACTCCATCGCCTGGCTGGCCCAGTTGGCATTTCTGGTTCATTCCGCTGTGGTGACCCCGATAAATAAGGGACTAAGTCAATGAATGAATGAGTTTTGGGCAGTTGAGCTTGAGTCCGCATCATTCTTTTACAGTGTTTTCAAACATTTGCATGACATTACGAAAAAGGCAATTTACATTAAAAAAAATTTAAAGTTCCCCTTTATTTCATCGGAATGGACTCCGGTATTGTCAGCCCAGTCTCATTGGAAATACATGCCTCAACATACATAATTGCAAAACATAAAATACATTTCTCCTGGTAAGTTTTGTTGCAAGTTTCAGATGACAAATCCACTAGAGGGCGCAGTCTGAATTTGAACAAATCTGAAATTCATTACTAGGGTATGTTTTGTTGTACCTTTCAGAAAAACGTACTTCTTATACATATCCACAAGAAGGCAGGGCTTGTCGTATTTTTTAACTAGCAAACCTAAACCCAACTTATACTGTTTTAAAATCAAACATAAGAGAAAAGTGCACTGCGACCACGCAGTTTTACCTTGATTTTACATTACTTTTATCTCTTTGGGGGAGCTGTGCTTCCCCACCAGACTTACACCCGAGCGCTCTGCATCACAAGCACAGTGCCATACACAATGAGCTTCTGAGCAAACTGATGACATCACAAAAGTTGTCCATATAGAGAAAGATATAGGTCAGGCAAACATATTCGATCACAAATCATAGACATTAAGTTGTTTTGTGGTATTTATTTGGTGTTGTGTGAAGAACTACATCAAAATTATTCTGTATTCCTTGATAAATGTTCCTGAAAATATCATTAGTGTGAAAAGGAACAAAAGTTGTTGGCGTCCTACTGCCCCTTTGAGTTCATTTGAACAAGATACTCCAGTTAAACATATAAATACATTTTTGCAGTTTCACAAAAATGTAGACTGTAGAACATATTTCCAATGAAGCTGGATCGGGTGTTGTTGCATAATTTCTGTACATGTTTGTGTGTGTGTGTGTGTATGAAAGCATGTTCTGCATTGTGACCAAAACAATGTAACAAAAGCTGTATCCGCGCACACCTCATCTCTATCCCAACCACACACACACACCCTGCAACCCCCCTTCATCTGCGACAGGTATGAAGACAATCTAGCCAGTCTTTCTCCTAGGGGCCAGGCGAGGTTTAGCTCAATCTTCTCATTTTCCCAGACACACATGGCCCTCGCAGCTGCAGCGGTTGATGGAGGTGCTGCGGGGAGATAAATTGGAGGGGAAATGGCTTAATTGACCTCACTCTCACTGCTGGAATGCAACAGCTCTTTGTTACCCACCCATGAGGCCAAATCTTCGCACGTTTGGGTTGCTCCTGTTATGTTGACAACAAGAGCTGTAATCTGCTCACTGACACTCTGTTAGATTTACAGCATTTGCCATTGAAGAGCCTTCCTCAAATGACCTTTAGGGACGCCATTGCAGCTAAATAGGGAAAATTAAGGGAATTATAAATTGTTTAACACCATAATTCCCAAGTTGATTGATTAAATTAAGAATTGCAAACATTACAGACACGTTTTCAAAATGTTATGTTTAAATGTGCAGTGTAAAAAAGGGATTATTCTATGAAATATGTGTTTATTTGCGCACATTTCTAATTTTTGTGGACTTTTTCGACATTACAGTTTGCAATATTATTTTACAGATCTCTTTTTATCACTCTTCGAAAATAAATCTGGTTATTATCAGTAAAATGTAACATTTTAGTTGTTTTATTTTATTTTTACATATATATTTATTTATTTATTTATTTGTTGATGTTTCTGAATAAAAGTAACTTTAAGTCAGAATTTTCCAGGGGTATGAATAATTTCTGGCGATGCATATGCTCTCGAATCTGATGATCTGGGTGATAACAGCACTCATACAGCCTCTTCATCCTTGTGTATTACTCCACCCAAATAGAGCGACACTCACTACTAACTCACTACAGTTTGACAAATATTGCAGCTGTTGGACATTATAATGTACTTTTGAGGCTTTCAGGCGAGAATGTAGTTGTTTAGATTGTAACTATGCAGTTTATTTATAAGGTCAGTATCTGTTTTAAATATTTATAATTTTGGAGATTCATACTGAGCAGAGCAAAAACGGTTGACATTAGAAGTGCTTAGGGGAGAAAAACTTAGTAAATATCAAATCACAGCTGATCAAATCATTCTAAAACAGGTAAGTGACATTCTAAGTCGATCTCTTTCTTTTGTATTTTGTAGTGTTGTATATAAAGCATAGTAGTGGATAAACCATCTGGTAGTATTTGCGTGTATTATTGTGATCTCCCAATTGCAACAGAGAAATACTTGGAAATCTCTGTAGACTGATGGCAATTCATGCCGTTCAGCCTTAAAATCTTAAAATATGAGCAAAATCACCTGTTTTGTCATCACTCTAGACCAGGGGTGACCAACCCTGCTCCTGGAGATCGACCGTCCGGCAGATTTCAGTTGCAACCCAAATCAAACACACCTGTCTGTAATTATCTAGTGCTGTTCAGGTCCTAATTAATTGGTTCAGGTGTGTTTGATCAGGGTAGGAGCTGAACTCAGCAGGAAGGTCGATCTCCAGGAGCAGGGTTGAGCACCACTGCTCTAGACATTACACTAGTGGCAGAATTGATTTTCTTTTTTATACACGATTATGTCATCGAGTTGTTGTATAAACGCAATATCACATGAGTAGCATTGCGATATGGCTGCATTTCAGCACTGGAGGGGCACTAAGGCACTCGACCTGCAGCCTCAAACCAACACACACCTCCCACCAGTGCAGATATGCAGCCATACCGCACTGCTACTCGTGTGATATTGTTCAAATTTTGTTGCATTTAACAATACAATATTATTTATCATATATGCATTTGGTATAGTATTTTCAACACCTGACATATATTTTAATAATATTAGTTGGAGGTTTGATTGATTTCGTCAATATTGTTATATAATAGTTATTGTGTAGTTTTATTAGTGTGTGTGTGTGCATGTGTGTGTGTGTGTGTGTGTTTGTGTTTGTGTGAGCTGCTATTCATCACATTTTGGAGACCAAATGTCCCCTAAAATATAGCAATACCAATAGTTTTTGATATTTTGTTTAGTCCCCATGCGGAAAACCGCTCATAATCTATTCCATTTTCAATAGTTTTAAAAGGATTTATTTTTCTATGTGTGAAGAACATTTTTGGAGAGCCTGTTGTCCAATGGAAATATTCCATGGCTGTTTAACGTGTATGCGTGCTGGTATTCATCATTATAAGGGACCAAATGTCCCCTGAAGTACAATAATATCATTAATTTTTGATCTTTTGTTTAGTCCCCATTAAGTTTAACAACTTTATTAATCTCACCAGGGGCACTTTAAATTAGGGCAGTAGCATCATAACACAACAAACACATAAATCTCTTTAACACAATATTAAAAAACACAATCTCATCCATTAGGATCTATGTATGCCAATAAATAACCTTTATTGTGAATCCAGTATGTTTAAAGCACATGTATGAGAAAGTATTGTGTTTTTGTTTGCTTCATCTGCAGGTGCATCTCTCTGTCTCTGCCTATGGGTCGTCCAGATAAACAGGCTCGGAGCTGCATAAAGATGAAAGAGTTAAACAGGCAGACGTGTGTAACCTGCGCGGCTTTGATCTTCTTCAAAGGTCACTGATCTATCTCATCAATCTTCATGTGACCCCTGAGCCACTGTAGAGGGCGCTGTCTTTCAGGTCAGTTCTTTGTGTGGACAGCTTCATTTGGGACCGTTGATCACAGTGAACGCAGACACACAGGTATGACTGAAGATCAATCAGTGCAGTGCTACACTTGTAAACTGAGGAGAGAGAAAAACTTTAAAAACACTGTTTGTGTTCTGAAACTTGGTGAGTTGTGATGCTGTTTACTCCCTTAATATGCAGCTCCCTGTTAGGACAGAATTATAGATTGAAAACACTCTACATGAACAATATTTCATTAAAGAACATTAAAGAAGTTTGGGAGTTAGCATACTGCCAGGACAAAAATACAATATAGTTTTTAAAAACTATTGGATTGAATAACCAACCAACCAACCGACTAACTGACGAACGAACAAACGATTTTACTAACAAATGAACCAACAAACTAAATACATTCATATATCTTATATTATATTGTATTATATTATATTATATTATATTATATTATATTATATTATATTATATTATATTATATTATATTATATTATATTATATTATATTATATTATATTATATTATATTATATTACATTATATTACATCATATCATATCATATCATATCATATTATATTATATCATATTAAATTATATTATATTAACATGTTTTTACATGTGATATTAACCTGTATGTATTGTTATTATAAATATATTTTTATTTATACAACAGTTCTATCTGGTTCTTGAAACTGATTGGCTGATAGCCAGGGCTTGACATTCACTTTTTTGGTCTTTAGCCACTGTGGCTAGTAGATTTCCAACATTGCTAGCCACTAGCCACACATTAGTTGTTGGGAAAATATATTTTATATGCAGCAATTTGACTTTGGCATGCTACAATGACTTTATTTAGGTTTTGTCTTATGTCCACATGCCTCCTCATTCATTTAGCTTTTTGTGTGTGTTGTGTATGAGCTTTCTCAATGTGCATGAGCAAATGGGCTGTGTTGCATAGCAATTAGTTTTTATTTCACATGACTTTTCAGGGCTCTTAATTAAGGATTTACCCAATTTATCTATGACAACACCAAAAATAAATAAATATATAAAATTAATTTGAATAAATAAATAATTATTTCTTAGCCACAAAATTTAAATAATGTGTAAAAACAAGTAAAATATAGCTGTGTACATGCACTTTTTAATTCAACGAAACCTTTCTTTAAAAAAAAAAAAAGACATTTAAAAAAGAACTATTGTCATGTATCTGAAATATGCACAGTAAGCTCTTCTGGCTAAAGTTCCCAGATCAGCAGTTAACTACACATAAATGGGGAGTTTATCTCATATTAAAGCAATGTGATTGTTAAAAATTGAGAATATGAAAAAGATGAAAAAACATACCTTGTGTGATAATGAAAGGATGATCACGAGCACACGGTCAACGTTAGACCTGTTAATAATCTGTTCAAAGAATAAATAAAGCAAAAGCAGCGACCACTGCTGCTTACAAGGATATATTTTTTATTTTAAAAACCTGCAGCTCTTGCAGCAGGACACTGGGTGCACGATCATCGCTTTTTGTCTATTTCAAAAACAAAAGTTCTATTTCAGTCTCTTTCAAACAGAACCGATCGCACTAGTAGTTTCCTCGATGCACGGTTGCATCGCGCAAGTAAATGGGAGCGTGCACGCCTTTTAACAGTAGCACGCATCACATCACCTGTATGCGCGAGTGATCATCCTCTTATTCGGTATTTACCTGCTTTGTTTTGTTTGCGTGAACACAATTAGTTTTGTCAGTCGTGCTGCTTCTAGATTCTAAGATCGCATTTGCACGAATACTGGGCCATCCTTATTGTCGAACCCTGCTTTTAAACAAACTACCATCGGAAGGCGCCGAGTATGGCAGCCGCGGTGCGAAGCTCCTCAGCTGTTGCAATGTTTTTGTTTGTTTTTCCTGTTTTGTGTTCATCCAACGTGATCAGTTATACCAGGGATGAGCTGCTTCACACACAAGGAATTTGCTTTGGCTACAGAAGCTTCCAGTGTACATAAAGTGACAATTGACAACACAGTATAAATATAAAATAAAAAGATGATAGACATTAAACAGAGATGCAGTCAGTCCAAAAAGATCTGGATGTTGAAATGTATGTACAGATTTGTTATAAATATACAGATTATAAGGTGCTGTGTACAAATGCGTAAGAAGTATTGCATTGTATATTGTTATAAGGTGCTGTGTACAAATGCGTAAGGAGAAGTATTGCATTGTATATTGTTATAAGGTGCTGTTTACAAGTGCGTATGAGAAAGTATTGCAAGTTTATTGCACAATAGGAAAGTATTAACTGTTCATGAGGTAGATGGCCTGAGGAAAGAAACTTTTCCTGTGTCTGGCTGTTTTTGTGCTCGGTGCTCTGTAGCGCCGGCCAGACGGTAACAGTTCAAACAGGAAGTGTGCTGGGTGCGAGGCGTCCAGGGTGATTTTGCGAGCCCAGTATTCGTGTAGGAAGGGTGGTGCCAGTTATTCGTTCAGCAGTCGGACTATCACACTTGTAGCATTGTGATATGGCTATATATCGGCACTGCGGGGCACTATGGCACTCGACCTGCATCCTCAAGCCAACGCAAGCCTCCCACCAGTGCTGATATGCAGCCGTATCGCACTGCTACTCATGTGATATTGCTCATTTTATATAATATATATGTTTTGTTGATTTTGACAGTACAATATTATTCTGAATATGTATCATATATGCATTTTGTAGAGTACTTTCAACACCTGGGATATATTTTAATAGTAATATTTGGTGGTTTTGTTGATTTCGACAATATTGTTATATAGTAGTTATTGTGTATTTTTATTAGTGTTTATTAGTATTTTTATTTTTTTAGTGTTTGTGTGAGGTGGTATTCATCACATCATGGGGACCAAATGTCCCCTGAAATATAACAATTCCAATAGATTTTGATATTTTGTGTAGTCCCCACAAGGAAAATGGTTCTTAACCCATTCTGATTTAATTATTTAGAAAATCTAAAACTGCAGAATGTTTTCTATGAGTGTTTGGTTATAGAAAGAGGACAGCATATGCTATCTGTGCTATAGAAATATCATTATGTCTATGGTAAGTCCCCATAAAGCATGGGAACCCAACTTGCGTGTGTGTGCATCTTTTTTTATTTTCATTTTTTTGATTGTTGCAATTCATTCTGGGCCTCTTTTGTAAAGCATGCAGTACATTATAATTACACCTAGACTGCTGCCTACATAGACAGCTCACTAGTTTATGAAACCGAGCCTTCATGTCTTGTCAGTCTGTAAGTTTTAAAGAGTGTATTTAAAAGTGGGAAGAGACGAGTGTCGCTCTTCTGTCTTGAGCTTGTCTGAAGCGTCTCCTGACATTCAGCTCTGACAGCCGCACAAACGTGGACCCTTTGAAGTGAGCGGTTCGTCCCTCAAACGCCAGACAATCTGACGCTTAGCAGACACGGCTCCTCTCTCCTTCCGGCTCTCCTTCCGCTCAGGCTTTCACACATGACAAGCTGGAGGTCAAGCTGTAATTTCATTTTTTCTTTCTGCTTTACATCTTCAAGGCAAGACTCAGCAGGTGAATCCTGACACCAAAGAGTCAATAAAAATTACCTAATAGACACCACTATACTTCCACGGTTAATTGGGTTGCGAGTATTTTGTGTATGATGTACGTTTTCTAAATGTTATGTTTGAATAAATGCCAGTATTCCTTTAAATATACACTAATTTGCATACATTTCTAACTAAATCTGAACAATGAATGAAGTCAAGTTCAGAATTCTTGTTTCATATATATAACATTTTTTGTAATGCACAAGTTTTCTAAATGTTATGTATGAATATATGCAAATGAGGCATTGCTATTTTAAATATACACTAATTTGCATACATTTTAAACAAAATCTGAACAATGGATAGTCAAGTTCAGACTTCTTGTATCTTTTATATTTAAATAAATAAATTTAATTTAAATAAATAAATATACATAACATTTAATTTAAATAAATAAATTTACATAACGTTTTTGTAATTTGTAAGTTTTCTAAAATGTTATATCTAAATATATGCAAATGAGACATTATTTATTTAAATGTACACTAGTTTGCTAAGAATTCAAACTAAATCTGAACAATGAAGTCAAGTTCAGAATTTTTGTGTCGTATATATAACCTTTTTGTAATACATAAGTTTCTAAATGTTATGTAAACAATTTATGCAAATGAGGCATTGCTATTTCAAATATACACCAATTTGCATAAAATTTAAACACAAAATCTGAACAATGGATAAAGTCAAGTTCAGAATTCTTGTTTCTTTTATATTTAAATAAATTAATAACATTTAAATGAATAAATATATACATAACATTTTTTGTAATGCACAAGTTTTCTAAAATGTTATATCTAAATATATGTAAATGAGACATTATTTATTTAAATATACACTAATTTGCAAAGAATTCAAACTAAATCTGAACAATGAAGTCAAGTTCAGAATTCTAGTTTCTTATATATAACATTTTTTGTAATGCATACGTTTTCGAAATGTTATGTATGAATATATGCAAATGAGGCATTGCTATTTTTAATATACACTAATTTGCATATATTTTAAACAAAATCTGAACAATGGATAGTCAAGTTCAGAATTCTTGTATCTTTTATATTTAAATAAATACATTAAATTTAAATAAATAAATACATAAAATTTTTGTAATACATAAATTTTCTAAAATGTTATATCTAAATATATGCAAATGAGACATTATTTATTTAAATATGCACTAATTTGCATAGAATTCACACTAAATCTGAATAGTGAATGAAGTCAAGTTCAGAATTATTGTTTCTTTTATATAACATTTTTTAATACGTAATTTTTTTAAATTTTATGTAAACAAATTATGCAAATGAGGCATTGCTATTTCAAATATACACCAATTTGCATAAATTTTAAACAAAATCTGAACAATGGATAGTCAAGTTCAGAATTCTTGTTTCTTTTATATTTAAATAAATTAATTAAATTTAAATAAAAAATAATTAAATAAATACACAACATTTTTTGTAATACATAAGTTTTCTAAAATGTTATATCTAAATATATGCAAATGAAACATCATTTATTTAAATATGCACTAATTTGCATAGAATTTACACTAAATCTCAACAATTAATAAGTCAAGTTCAGAATTCTTGTTTCTTTTATATAATATTTTTTGTAATACATAAGTTTTTTAAATTTTATAAATATATGCAAATGAGGCATTGCTACTTTAAAAATACACTAATTTGCATAAAATGTAAACAAAATCTGAACATTTGATAAAGTCAAGTTCAAAATTCTTGTTTCTTTTATATAAAAATAAATTATTAAATTAAAAAAAATAAATATATACATAAAAAAATTTGTAATACATAGGTTTTCTAAAAGTTATATCTAAATATATGCAAATGAGACATTATTTATTTAAGTATGCACTAATTTGCATAGAATTCACACTAAATCTGAACAGTGAACGAAGTCAAGTTCAGAATTCTTGTGTCTTATATATAAAATTTTTTGTAATACATAAGTTTTCTAAATGTTTTGTAAACAATTTATGCAAATGAGGATTGCTATTTTAAATATACACCAATTTGCATAAGATTTGAACACAAAATCTGAACAATTGATAAAGTCAAGTTCAGAATTCTTGTTTCTTTTATATAGAAACCATTTATACACCATAGGTGCAGGCTGCGATGACAGCCTTTTCCCTCCTTCTCCACCTCAAAATCAATTTAAAGTTCGGCAAACTTCACATATTTCGCAGAGCTAGACAATTTCTTCCATACTAGCTAGTATTGCGCAGATGTTAGAACCCACCGTTACGCATACACATGAATCAGAAATGGGTCACAATTAAAAGATTGTGTAAATGGACAGGCAAACAAATCAGATATAGGCAACAAATCGGAACTGGGCATCTAGACCTGACAGTGCAAACGGAGCCTTATATTGCGTTAGCCCCAACACTGTTTATTACACAATATATTTTTTGCATAATATTCTAAATCCACCAATTGATTTGACATCCCTGACCCCTGAAATTTCCCTAAACATATGTAAACCACATCCAAGCGCCGCTCTCCGATCAATGAAACATGTCAAATGTTGTTATTTTCAGAAGTGGGACAGATATTTTGCGGCATATCTCCGTGATCTGATAACACGTCCGCATACAGGGCTCCTGTGTTATTCATCAGGGACGGCCCGGGTGCTGTGAGGCCCATTGTGTGTCATTGTAGGTCACAATGGAACTTAACACTTGACGGAGCCGGGGACTTCTTGTCAGGAGCCGAACTTGATCCTGGTCGTTTGTTTCTATTGAGGAGCTCTGGAGAGCGGGATTTGACCTTGGGGCAGGCGCTTTCTTAATATTTGATTCCTGGGAGTGAGAAGAAGAAAAAAAATCGTCGATTAGGTGGCAAGAGCACAGTGTGTCTAAAATATCAGTCGGTCATGGAGAGGAGTTTGTTGTTGAAACTCAAATAAGTGAGAATGTCTTTCTCAAGTTTCCAGTGCAGGAAGTGCTCATGTTTTGCTTAGACAGATGTCAGGTCCGCTGAAGCTGGCCGTACAGATGGACTAAAGCTAAGATGGTTAATCATACGGCTCGGAGGATGCTTAGGGCAGAGTAGACCACAATACCACAGGCTAGAGGAGGTCACGTTACCGAGGGCTTGGGAAACCCCAGAAGGATAATCCCTGGACCTGGTAAACCGGTCTTTAGAAGTTCCCTGTGTATACCTGGCAACCCCGGGCTTCGTTGTATTGTCTGTTGATTGGACGTGCATGTGCTGTGCTCCGCTCCCCTGGGATAAGCTTTCAACTGTAGGCTGGACAGTTTCTCTCACCTTCTGCCATCCTCATGTTCTTCCTTCTGCAAGACATTGGTGTAAATACACTCAAAAAGTCTTGCTGCTTGTTCTAACTACTTATTAAAAATTAGCTCATTCATTCATTCATTCATTTTCCTTTGGCTTAGTCTCTTTACTTATTAGGGGTCACCACAGCGGAATGAACCGACAACTTATCCAGCATATGTTTTACACAG
>CAIGQQ010033573.1:12565-48978 GCA_903798035.1 Danio albolineatus
TATATAGAACTTTGTAAAAAATCCAAAAACAGAAAAACATACAGGAAAATAACTAATGTTTTTCACCATGATTTACAGGAGACACACACTGAAATGTCAATCAGTGTAACATTAGCTTATAAACAAAAAATATTGTCAGGCATATTTAGAGCAAGAAAAATTTGATGAAGCATTAAAATACAATTTAAGTACCAAAGTGCAGCACCAAGATACTAAGTTTATTATAGTTTAGCATTTTTAAATGAGCTTTCAATATTTTCTATTTTTAAACTTGCGGTAAATTTTGGTCTAGTTTTAGTTTGTTTCATTAATGGCTTTGTTAGTTTTAGTTTTGTAAATTTTTTTATATTTAATTTCAGTTTTAGTATTAATAGTTTAACATTTCAGTGTTTACACAGCTTCCCTTAACTTATATGGAATTGGAAATCTCTTAATAACATGGTATAATAATAATGGTTTGAAGAGACAATGAACCCAAAATTTAAAAAATGTGCATAGGCTTTGGCATTTGAAGAGAATTAAACAGACCACCACAGAATGAGTGCTTGTAAATTCTGAAAATTATTTTTATTTTTGATGATAATTTTTTTTTTTCAGGTAGTTTTTCAGTTTTAGATCATTTTTTTTTTTTTCATTTATTGTGACTTTTTGTTTACCAATAGATTAAGTCTTAGTTCTCACTTGCTAAAATGACATTGCAAGATGCTTAAGATTTTTATTTTAAATCTTCATACTCTGCATTTATTCTTCAATCCACTAGGGTTTTTACTATTTGCCAGAAATTAAAATTTAGTATGATCACTTATTTCTTTAACATATTTTAATAAGAACATGTCAGAATTACTAAGTTTCATATTTACATTAATATATGTCACAACAAATGACATTGGAACATTATTTCACCCATATTTTCATACATATATAATTCAATAATTACTCTTTTAATTTCTCTAAAAGAGAAGTTCTTTTTCAATTCTGAGTGTGCCTCACACAGGTGAGTGGGCTTGACAAACCACACGTAGAAAGCACACTCTTTCATCTCTCTGACACTTTAACTGACACGTACACCAGTTCTGCACCAAACAATTTCTTACAATAACTCCATATCTCTGTCTAAAAGATATACTGCATTTATGAAGTATGCTTCACACAGGTGAGTGGGCTTGAAAAGCTACATAACACTCTTCTTTAAAAAAAAAAAAAACACTCCTCCCTTCTTAATTCTCTAAGCACTATCAGTTCCTTTGTATAATTACAAGCACTTAATAAATGATAATAAATAAAATAATAATAATAATATAATAAAGCACTTCTCATGTGTATTGCCTCTTGTTGTTGAATCGCTGAATGCCTCCTCAATTGGACAAAAAGGGTCTGCTAAATGACTAAAAGTAAAATGTAAAGCGATGATACCTGAGGAAGTGAAGGGAAAGGCTGGTGCTCATCTACATATTCCTCTTCATCCTGCAAGTCTAGACAAATCAAAGTATTATTAACAGCGATCTGTTTATTTAGCTCAATCCAGTTTTGCAGAGACTTGTGCTCTAGGCATTAAACCCAACCAACCAGCTCAGATGAATCACAACAGTGCTTTACAGCCAACTGAAATTCATTAAATGAAAGACTATCCTATAAAAGTATTATAAAGGTTATTATCCAAAAACCCCTATATTCTCTTTTATATGCCATCACATCTTATCCAAAAAGCTGAAACATGCATAAAAGTTGTTCAATAACATTTGATTTAAAAGATTATCACTAAATAAAAATCATTATGGATATTTTAGCTTGTAGTGGTTGACTGTTGTCCACTATTTAAGTTTAAGTTCCTTGCATACACTAAACACACAGAGAGTGTTGCACTTAACGTAATGGTCACACTTTATTTTGATGGTCCGTTTGTTGAATTTAAGTTACATTGCAACTAATTCTCATTAGATTATAAGTAGACTGTTAGGTTGGGGTTAGGGTTAGTGTAAGTTGACATGTACTTGCAAAGTTTCTTATAGTAAGTTAAATGTCTGTTGAATGTCAGTATCAACAGATATTAAGTAGACAGTCTACTAATACTCAAATGGACCATCGAAATAAAGTGTTACCAATGTAATTAATAAGTTTAACCATTTTAAGACACACACATCTGAATTGGTATAATATTTTTGATACATAAACTAAAGGGGAAATTCTACCTTTGTGGTCATGAGTGTCCATAGCAGTGGTGTGGGCCAGCTGGGAAGGACAAACACATTCAGTATTATCATTTCATTGATGAAACCAAGATCAAGGAATTTGAAATAAGGCTTACTTTTAAGAGCTGAAGTTGATCAAATGTAAGGTCTTTAACAGGAACTTCAAACAACAACACTGAAGTCTTGTCATTTTTCTAGAGCAAACAAGAACAGAAACAGGTGTTAGAGCAACAAAAAGCCTCATCCTCAGCCAAACCCATTACACACCCAGTTTAAGAGCTTTTTTTCCCCCAAGGTAAGTACATTTTTGAGGTCAGTTGGTTCAATTGAGGTACAGTGAGTTTAAAATGAACACTACCACTGCGTGTGACGCCGCCGCGGGACAAAGAGATTATTAGAATGTTTTTAGGTGTAACAGCAGTTTGCAACAATGCTGCCAGGGAGCAAATATAGACAGCATGCGAACTAATAGAGATATACAATAGCTGTAAATACCCTGCTACTTGCAAATGAAGATGAAATAACGAAACAAAGCATTATAACTCCCTCATAAATCATTAAAAACGTGTTAACAAGCTTTACTATAATTGTAAACTTGTTAAGTGCAATGAGGATTCATTTTGGAAATTAAAACTAAAGAAATAAAAGACAACTAAAATGAAAGTACTAACATAAAAATAAATAAATAAAGCAGGGCATCACGGTGGCGCAGTGGGTATCGCAATCGTCTCACAGCAAGAAGATTGCTGGTTCAAGCACCGGTTTCCCCCACAAATCCAAAGACATGCGCTATAGGTGAATTGGGTGAGCTAAATTGTCCGTAGTGTATGTGTGTGAATGAGTGTGTATGGATGTTTCCCAGAGATGAGTTGCAGCTGGAAGGGCATCCGCTGCGTAAAACATATGCTGGATAAGATGGCAGTTCATTCCGCTGTGGCGAACCCAGATTAATAAAGGGACTAAGCCGAAACGAAAATGCATGAATGAATAAATAAAGCAGTGTTTTGGCCTAAACATAGAGCAATGTACAGTGTTTGTTACTTTAAAGTGATAGGACTAAGGCTGACAAATAAGCTTTTTCATTTCATTCATGTGCAACTGTGCAGTAATAACAAATTTATCATAATGTTTCAAGAGTTCACACTTAGCTGATGATTTGATATAAGCTTGTTTGGCATTGGTGTATAAAATAATAACAAATGCTCTCTATAGGAATGTTCATCAGTTTTATCATCCCTGTAAATAGTTAATAACTACAAAATATATCATTATATATTTAGATATATATTATTTCCTGTTCATATATAGACATTGAACAGGAAATAAGCAATATGGAGGAATGGACATTTATTTGGAGACTTAAACAGGATTTATCTCTAAAACATTGGAAGAAATGGATTGATTACTGCAATGTTACCAACTGCTGAATGCTCTGAATCTGAAACAATGTAAACCACTAATGTTTTGTCTTTAATTTATTATTATTATTATTATTATTATCATTATTATTATTATTAACACTATTATTATTAATTGTTATTATGATTATGATTATTATTATTATTATTATTATTATTATTATTATTAATATTATTATTATTATCATCATTATTATTATTATTATTATTAATTTTATTTTTATTATCATCATTATTATTAATTATTATTATCATTATCATTACTACTATTATTATTATTATTATTATTATTATTATTATTATTATTACTATTATTATTATTATTTGTTTATTATTTCAAGTTGAATATTGTAAAATTGTATATTTTTGAAATGTAAAAATGTTTAAAAGTTCTCAATAAAAATCAAGTAATAATAAAAAAAGAAATTGCAAAGACTTCATCCTGACCCCAAATCGTCAATGTATAATTCGCTCCCTGATTGTAGCGAAGGACAAATTTAAGCCCTGGAAGTAAGGCAGATATTATCCTTCTCTCTTTTGTTTTACAGTCTTTAATCAGTGTTTATGAAATCTGAAATCAAAAGGTTTAAGTCTTCAGTCAAAACTAAATCTGGACTGAAGGACATGATTTGAGCCTTTCCCATGATTAACTTTGACTCCTGCACACAATGTGTTACCTTTTTAGTAGAAATACAGCAGGTAAGATCGTGGTAGACGACTGGAACTAAATCTTTAGACAGATGAACATCAAACTCTACGTAAGCGGCTCCCTGTGATAAAAAGACAGACATCGGTTTTACTGTAATAAAGCTTTCTGTATTTTGCAGAAGCTGCGTTCTTCGTTTACACTTACATGGTTGGCAGCACTTAGAAATGAGGCGATTGTGTTTTCCCTGATCTTGTGATGCCTGAAATAGGAGAACACAGAAATGATTTTAGACAAAAATAGACAGGTGCGTTGTTGTACATGTACTCCTCTCTCATGCTTTGTTTATTAAAGGGATCTATTACACAAAAATAACTTTTTTCACTTATGTGGCAACAGTCTGTGAATATAACCAGCTGCTAATGCTAATAGGTAACACTTTACAATAAGGTTCATTAGTTAATGCATCTACAAACATGAACTAATCATAAACAATACTTGTACAGCGTTTATTAATCATAATTGAACATTTACTAATGCATTATTAACATCCAAGCTCATGCTTGTTAACATTAGTTAATGCACTGTGAGTTAACATGAACTAACAATGAACAACTGTATTTTCATTAACTAACGTTAAGTAACATGAAGAAATACTGTAGTAAATGTATTGTTCATTGTTTGTTCATGTTAGTAAATGCATTAACTAACATTAACTAATGAACCGTATTGTAAAGGGTGACCAAAAATGTATAATTTTTTAAAATAAAATCACACTTCACTATGCAATTCTTTTTTGACACAAATATGTATATTTTTTGCATTCTGCTTTAATTAAAAGTAAAATAAAACTTCTTTTCATAGCGTGTAAAGGCAACTGTAATGCCTATAATTATTATCATTATAGTATAATAAAAATAATAGTGAATATTTCATTAAAATTTCAGTTGCACAATACATTTGTGAATTTACCATTTTAACCAAACAATATGGCATATTTATATTTATATGGCAAACTTATATTTCTTTGGATTCATGAGTAAATGAAAATGTATTTTTTTCCAGCTTTGAAATAAAAATGTTTTATGCGTTGGCTGTTGGGATAAAATAACAAAAGGTGCAGTGTTTTCAAACATGAGCATGTTAATATCCAATTTAAGTTAACTAAAAACAATGTTTGAAAAGAGTCTGAAGAGTCAAGAAAATCTCATTTTGATGAAATAATCTTGATTTTTAATCATAACAAACTGACATTTTTCCAAACAAATAAACAAAAAAAAAGTTGTGTGATAATATATTTATTTGAAATTTGGAAAAAGTCTATTTATTTATTCATTTTATTCGGCTTAAGGCTGATTTATACTTCTGCGTCGAGAAATCGGCGTGACCCACGGCACCTGCCTTGCGTGTTGCCATGCATTTATACTACTGCGTGCTGTTTGTGTTCCTCTTCAATAACACTTCCGAAACACTAGCTGGCAGTAGGTTATGTTCCTCTGTGTAGAGTTTCTTCGTGGGTGTTTTGTTTTTTTTGAACGTTAAGAGTAGCTAAAACTCGCTCATTCAGAGGTGGGAATCGGCGGATGTGCAACAACTTTAATCATAAGGTAAACACAAAACAGTTTATCAGGTGCTCCTTCATGGGGCTCGACACTTGTAAACACTCGCTCCATCGGTAGCTGTGGCCGTCACCATCGCTGGCGTGCACCTCTCAAAAAATGTAACTATATGTCGAAACGACGCGTAGCGCAAGCTCTGTGATTGGTTGGTTTGCTCGCGCTGACGAGTGTGGGTGGAGCCTGATGGAGCGAGTGTTTACAAGTGTCGAGTCCCGTGAAGGAGCTCTAGATGGAAACTTTTGTTTTGTGTTTACCTTATGAATAAAGTTGTTGCATGTCCGCCGGTTCCCGCCTCAAAATGAGTGAGTTTGAGCCACTTGTACATTAATGTAGCATTCAGAAAAAACAAAACAGCAGCGAAGAAACTCGACACAGAGGAACATAAACACCTATTGCCAGCTAGAGCTTCGGAAGTGTTATTACAGAGCAACACAAACAGCACGCAGAAGTATAAATGCACAACAGCGTGCGTTGCATGCGCCGTGGGACACAGCGATGACTAGACACAGAAGTGTAAACCAGGCTTCAGTCCCTTTATTCATCATGGATCACCACAGCACTATGAACCGGCAACTTATACAGCATATGTTTTATGCAGCGGATGCCTTTCCTGCCGCAACCCAGTACTAGGAAACATCCCTACACACATTCACACTCATTTACTACAGACAATTTAGTTTATTCAATTCACCTATACCACATATGTCTTTTAAAAACAGAGCACACGGAGGAAACCCATGAAGAGAGAACATGCAAACTCCACACAGAAATGCCAACTGGCCCACCCGAGACTCGAACCAATGACCTTCTTGCTGTGAGGTGACAGTGCTTACCACTGAGCCACCATGTCGGCAGAAAAATGTATCAGAAATGTATAAAAAATAAAAAGTATTTAAAAAAGACAAAAAAAAATTGAATTTGACTCAAATATATTCCTTAAATTAAATCTTATCTTAAGAATCCTAAAAACTAAATTAGGTGGAAATGCCACTTTTATGGTGTAACATGCTCCATATCAAGTCTACACAAAGACAAATACTAAATCCAAGTGAACAGGCTCAGAACTCCTCATGCAGCACAGAGCCAAATTTCTGCAACTCACTTGGCAGCGTGTGTGCTTCCTGCTCCTCGATGTCCAACATCCAAAGCGCTCCTTTTCCTCCAGTACTTGGTGAAAGACCGGCTCATGTCACACTGAAGGCCTTGGATGGGACGCGTCACCAAGTAATCCACTGAAATCCCATCAGAAACAAAAGCACAATCTCATTTCAGTCAAACTATCTTAATTAACATCAGCACTTCAATAAAACGAATGCCATTATAATCACATTATCCAGCTACTAAGCAACAGTGTAAGCGAGGCTGATTATCCTAACACGAATAATAACATTTCCCTTTATTTACACAGCCAGTCTGTGTCATGTTTGCAGAGGCAAATGTTGTGTAAACGCAGCAGAAGAATGCACACCAGTGTAGACAGCAGGAATGTATACAGCTGAAGTTAAAATTATTAGCCCTCTTGTTAATTTTGTTCATTCATTCATTTTCTTTTCGGCTTAGTCCCTTTATTAAATCACAGTGGAATGAACCGCCAACTTATCCAGCATATGTTTGACGCAGCGGATGCCCTTCACTGGGAAACATCCATACACACTCATTCACACACATACACTACAGCAATTTAGCTTACCCAATTCACCTGGAGCAACTGGAGCACCCGGAGGAAACCCACGCCAACACGGGGAGAACATGCAAGCTCCACACAGAAATGCCAACTGACCCAGCCGAGGCTTGAACCAGCAACCTTCTTGCTGTGAGGCGATTTTTCTACCCACTGCGCCACCGTGACGCTTTAATTTTGTTTCTTTATTAAATCTTTCCCGAATTATGTTTAACAGAGTAAGGAATTTTTCACAGTATTTCCTAATCAGGGCTCGAAATGACCCTTTTTGCGTGGTAGCACTGGTGCTCCTAACTTTTAAAATGTAATCACACCAGCCAAAATTTTGTCGCACCCACCAAGAATTATGTGCACTGTTCCTACAAGTGTTATATTAACAGATTAATTGCATTTGAAATCATCCTAACGATTAAATGAAGGATTAAATAGAACATCTTGCACTAAAAATGTGTAGATTTAGTGGCAAACTCTGTTACCTGAAAACTCACACAGACTTTACAGTGAATGGCTTTAGGAGTCTCATCCACTCTTCGAAAAGTGTATCACTAATCAGATGTGCCATTATTTGTAACTTTAGGTGGTTTCTAAAACAAAATCTGTCAGTGTGCTTTTCATTCTCTCATCTTCAGCGCTTCACATTTTCACTGCTGTAGCTACCGGTCACCTGAAGGCAGAAAGCATTGACTGGATGATTGACAGTTGACATTAACCAATCCATTTGCAGTCAGTTCTTGAGCAGTGAGCCAATCAGAGGAGCTTGAAGGCGGTGCAAGCATTGCAGGATTTGTTTACTGTAGAAAGTTGACATGATAAATGTTTAAAATAGGGCTGTCAAAATTAGCGCGTTAATGCACGCCGATTAATTTGAAATATTGAACGCGTTAAAAAAATTAACGCATTTAACGTAGCAGTAGTTTTTTCTTATTTCCTGTTGTGGCTGACGTGTGTTCAGGGCCGGCGCGTCCACAAAGGCGACCTAGGCGGCCGACAGAATAGTGAGCGAACCCCCCCCTCCCTCGGCGAGTATAGCCTCGAAGTGCGCGCGCACTCAGCGGAGGCGCACGATGCGGCGCCAGGCGAAAGTATAAATCCAGCTTAATTCGCGACACCTACTCCATCCCTCCCGGTCCGCACGTTCATCCCCGAACCGGTCACTTTCTTTTTCACTTTCGGGTTGAGGGCGGCGCGATGATGAACGCGACCGTGCGCGTTGATGACTCTGAAGGGAGTCGCTTATACCGTGTGAGCTCGCTGTACTGCCCGCGTTGTCTGTGTGTGTGTGTGTGTGTGTGTGTGTGTGTGTGTGTGTGTGTGTGTGTGTGTAAGAGAGAGTGTTTGTGTATGTGTGGATATCCTACCAACAAGATTAAACGCCTAACATCGCAGACAGTCGCTCAAAGCAGTTTAGAATTTAATGTTTAGAGACGGCGTGACCAAAGTCCATGTAAGAAGTCTAGCCTATAGTCTTTAGTGCGTGACTTTGATGTACCCCTTGGTACTTCTTGCATCCTTGTCACAGCACCAGTGGCACAGAAATTAAGCACTGAAATCGGTGATTCTGCTTGTGAGAGACTTTTCTCACTCTTTTAGGTCACATGTCAACAGACTGGACTGTCTTAGCAACTACCAAAATGCTAAGGAGGACTAAGCAAAATTGTTTCTACTTTATAATTAATGTTCTCAACTCGCAAAACAACTTCACAATGAATACAATTGCTTGTATTCAATACTTTATTATTATTATTTTTTTATCCAATTTCCATATTTGCAATGCCTGTATTTTGGATTTTTTTGTAGTTCACATAGAATCCAACATGGAAATAATTTTTGTTTGTTATTGGCATTGATTGTTTTAAAATTCAAATGGCACTTACATGCCTGTGTTTTTATTTTTTTGTAATAAATACGGCTTTTCGTGATTAATCATGATTAATCACAGACAAAAGTGTGATTAATTAGTTAATTTTTTTAATCAATTGACAGCCCTAGTTTAAAACTATTTTATATGTTATTGTATTGTGAATAATTTTGTCCCAATTTTAAAATATGGAGGTACTGTTTGTTTTATGCATTAACTGTATTTTGCAGCCATACTTTATTTTTTTAACAGCGAGGACAACAATGGAAACAAGCTCAGGGCTTTATTGTGTTTTTAATCCTCGACACTTTTATTTCAAAATGTATGGGACGTTTGTATTTACATACGGTTTGTCTAAAATCTGTCAAATAAAGAAAAAATCCTCTTTCCGTTAAACAGAAATTGGGGAATAAAAAATACAGAGGGGCCAATAATTCTGACTTCAGCTGTATTAGTTTAATGGTTTAAAAACAAAGTTTAGACTCTCAACGCCAGTGCATTGTAATGTTGAACATACCTCGGACTTTCCCAAGAGTCTGTCTGGAGTTTCGGCTCATAATGGGCAGTGTGACCACACCTAAATCTTTCCCACTTTCCACAAAAGAGGACGATAAAAGGCATGCTGTGCCCACGTGGCCTGGATGGGCATCTCCCTGAACCACGGTCTCACTCAGGTCCTCCTAAAGCACAAAGAAATTATATTAGAATCGTATTGAGTCACCAAGAAGATACATGAAAATCAAATGTCAATCAACTAAAGAAAAATACCAAAAAACATTTTGTGGTCAAAATATTCATATTAAAGGCATGTCTATATCAGCAAACACTGTTTCTAAACTCATTTTAACATTGCTGATGATAACGCATGCTTTAAAATAAATGCTAATTACTTTTGTTGTGGCTAGAGGAGTATCAGAGGCACAAGCTGTAAAAGCCCCGTCCTCCTATGGAAAGGGGCGGAGAGCAGAGGCAAGTATAACGTTTCATTAATCGCAGCACACATTCAGTGAAAGCCCTTTGAAGAAGGCTATTTGTTGCTTGGATGGCTACAATTTGAAATTTTAGCATGTTCTTTCTGATGCTATTGTTGAAGAGATTTTATAATTAATAATTTAGAGTCATTCATGCATCTAATATGTCCTTTTTTGTTTCTCTTAGTGTTCCTTTTATATAAATCACACATACCAATGCTTCCTGAGGTCAGAAAAGTATGAAGAACTAAGATGTGTTAATCTGTTTATATATTTCACAGGAAAACAACACAAGAAATGCTGAAATGCTACTGTATTTCTGGAATTATTAATGTATAATATTAATGTTTGGAATACACCTTTTAAAATTGTATGATATTCTCAAAATTGCAGCACCTGCAGGAACCCTAAGAAGCTCATTTGCATATAAAGAGACATGCAAAAAATGAATTTTTTCTTTCACCAAAAAAGGGTGTCTTTACGACATGAAAAAAATTGGGTGTTTTAATGAATGGTGATTTCAAGCTGAAAAACAGATTTATTTGATAATTAAATCACTGAATTGTGTCACTGTTTCAGCTTATAGATATTCAAAAAACTAATAATACTAACACCAATGTATAAAAAGCTTTAATTTTCATTTCATGGGACGTTTAACATCAAAAACCGTCATTAACGCACCTCGAAGAACTCAAAGGTGAGCTCTAAGTTATCAGGGTCCATTGTGTGAATGGTGTATTCTGTCCATCGGGAGGGTTCCAGGGCGTATCCACATTCTGGCTGTGAATGACGAGACTTATATCCGTCATCACTGATCATACTCATCTCAAGCGTGGTGGTCATCTTGTGCCATGATGAAGGGCTTTCCTCTTCTTCATCCTCCTCCTCCTCAACACCTTCCAGCATCAGCTTTAATCTGAAAGAGCCAATAATTGGGAAAACTTTTAGAATATATGTGAACAGGCTTGTACGAGTACTGAAAAAAATCTAGCATTCAGATATTTTGTATTTCTAGGAAATATATTGCAATGTGAATACAGTTTCACCAGATAACATCTTTATTTGGAAATAATTCTTCATTTTAGATTGACTGGGGTGATTTCGTACAGGAGTGAATCTCAACTAACACATAACAACAAGCATTGATAAAGTCAATATCGCAAAGATAAAAGTGAATTATAGTTTTCTGGAGAGGCTAACAGTATTCAGGTACAGATATTAAATAATTAACACTGTATATAATGTAATCTTTACTACATAAGTTACAAACGTCATAATTTCTTGTGGCTGGATGTTTTAAACTCGGAAATATTGAAATGTTCACACAGTGACAGACCTTAAAGGGTCAGTTCACCAAAAATTTTTAATTTACTCAATATTTACTGACTCTTCACTCATTTCAAAGGTTTATGATGAGTTACAGTATATAAAATATCTACTCAAATATCTGTTGAACATCTTTGTGTTCAACATAAAAAAGAAACTTATAAACCTTTGAAACAAGAGAAGGGCGAAATGAAAATTTTTTAGCATAGAGATGATAAACTTTTACTCTTATGATTAACCTCTGTATTGATTATAATCAACAATCCCAACTCAACATTGCATACCCTGCGATATGACTAAATTGGGATGTTAAAAAAAAATTCAGTTTATTGTTAAATTGATTATAAGTTCTTAAAAGAAATACATTTACAAGAATGTTTAAAAAACTTCTAGTATAAAAAATGGGATTAAATAAGCTTAAGCGTGGCGGCACAGTGGCTCAGTGGTTAGCACTGTTATCTCACATCAAGAAGGTCTCTGTTTCGAGTCCTGGCTGGGCCAGTTGGCATATCTGTGTGGAGTTTGCATGTTCTCCCCATGTTGGCGTGGGTTTCCTCCGGAAGTCCAAAGACATGCGCTATAGGTGAATTATAAACTAAATTGGCCGTAGTGTATGAGTGTGTGAATGAGCGTGTATGGATGTTTCCCAGTACTGGGTTGCAGCTGGAAGGGCATACACTGCATAAAACATATATTGGAATAGTTGGTGGTTCATTCCGCTGTGGCGAGACTAAGCCGGAGGAAAATGAATGAATGAATGAATGAATGAATGAATGAATGAATGAATGGATAAAGCTACTGCAAGGACGTCAAGGACGTTACCTGAAGCGTGACGTCTTGAATTTTTTCTTAGTGATAGATACTGGAGGTTTCACTGAGTAATGAAGCCTGAGACGAATTTCTGTCTGGCACGTCAACCAGCCAGAGTCCACACACTCAACACCATCTGCAAACACATTTTATTTGCATGTTAAAACAAGACGATATGAAAAGATGTTTTGAAGTGACAACACACACACTCATGTTCATGTCGTTTCAATTGTCAAACTCACCATGCACTCCAAAATGCCCATCGTCAACCACAAGCTCTGGTTCTAAAGGAAACAACCACGAATGAGTATAACAGGGCAAACACTACTTCTACACATCTATAATAAAATCAGCAGTACAGAGCAAGCAGATTTCAGTTGAATCTATTTATTTATTCTGATCTTTTTCACTTATTTCTCAACTTTTTCTTTAAAAAAAAATCTAAATATCAAGATAAAATAAGCAGTTTGCTCTGCACTAAATGGAGCTTTGTAGTCATACATTCTATACAAGCATATTAAAACCTAAGAGTAACAGAAGAGAAAGTTCTGAAATAACTAATACATTTTTCCCAGACATTTAATAACAATCTAAATCCGTGATTCAGTGAGAGTTACCATGCAAGCAAGTTTTCATGGCAAAACAAGCCATAAAATCCTGACAATGCTAAATTAAGACTTTATGGATCCTGCCTAGCAAAAATAAATAAATAAAATCAAAAAGAAAATAGTTTAGATGACTTATTTTAGATGAAATATAGTATTTCAAATAGTTTGTTAAACGTTGAGTTAAAATATGTTGTGTATGTAAATCACAGGTCTCAAACTGAATTCCTGGAGGGCCGCAGCTCTTCACAGTTTTGTGCACCATTCTATTTAAACACTCCTGATCCAACTAATCAAGGTGTTCAAGACTACTCTCGAACACATTGATTAGTTGGATCAGGTATGCTTTGATAGCTTTGGGGTAAAACTGTGCAGAGCTGCAGCCCTCCAGGAATTGAGTTTGAGACCTGTGGTGTAAATAAACAAGGATGAAATGCGTGTGCGTTTTGAAATAGTATTTGAATATAATAGTAAAACTTAAAATAAGTATTTTAATCGTTTAAAAAAATGGGGATTAAAATTAGGGGAGAGCAATTAAAGCATAAAAAGCATTGCTTGTAAACCTAGGAATCCACCAGTGAAAAACAGCGTCGCTCTGTTTGTCGAAGATGTGTATGATGACATTTATGGCCCAATAAATCTTATGGCTTCTAATAATTGAGCTGCCTTAAGTGGTGTTACATCTGTCCATGACAAATAACACTGCTGAGCTGAGACAACATTCAATAAAGAATCAATTTTACTTCTTTAAATAATGATTAATAATTAATGCAGGGAAATCTATTTGGAAAGATGTTTACAATTAAAAATATATATATGTTGGCCATTTGTGCACAATTTATTGATGCAAAGAAAAACACTAACAACCAGCAGCAGCAATTATGAGTACTTTAGGATCCAACGATGTTTTAAGAGATTAAAATCACATTACTTTATGCTGTGTTACAAAAGGGAATGGTTTCATGTTGTCGTTTAAAAGCTGAAGTCAGTCGCTAATGTGTTGCTAATGTAAGCTTGGAGAGTTAAAGGGGAAAAACTGATTGGAATGCAGTAAGAATGAGGGAAGGAATTTACAGTAGGGCTGCATAATATATCGTTTCAGCATTGTGATCATTTGTAATGTGCATATGCAATGTTGACATTGTACAGTTTGTAACTTCAATAATGATACATTTTATTGAATTATTTACACAATATGCTTTGATATTTTTCATCTGAATAATCAATTGCTGTTTACCTGAATACTGTTAAACACCTCGGAAAACAATTCTATATTAATTTGTGTCTTTTTCTTTACTGTATTTATCTATGCTTGTAGATTGTTTATTATTATTATTATTTATGCATATCTACAATAATAAATTCTTTCCAAATAGAGATATTTAAGTCATCTGGTAAATTTGTGACGATATCACCATGTATCATTGTGTCCCAATACTGTTACGGGAGGCACACCAACAATAATAATGATAATTTTGGACGTCTCCCTAATCCGACACATTCATTTCAGGTTTTGGAGTCTCTTCTAATGTTCTGACGAGTTGATTCAGGTGTTTGATTAGGGAGAGGTTGAAAATGTGTACTGTTGGTGTGCCTTCAGGAACAGGGTTGGGAAACACTGCAATTTATAATCGTAGAATAACAAAATATCGCAATGCTAAATTTTTTTTTCGATATCGTGCAGTCCTGGTTTATGAGATACGTTTGACACTCAATCGTTTGCACTGATCTCGGATCAGATACCTGAGGGACTCAATGAGCGTGGCAGCTGATGGGTCTCCCATCTATTGACTATGACTTGACATGGCCCACCAGCGTTCTGTAATTCCAAAGGGGAGGGGGGGGGGTTAAGATCATGGATTTGGGAAAAACAAAAGCAGCTTTGGCCATTCAAACCAAAGTTTCACTCCCCCGTAAAAAAAGAGAATGAGATTTAGTCACCATTTTCTGCCAGCTAGCCAGTTGGTTGATATCTGAAAAGTGGACCAATTAGTCAGGGAAAAAAACACATTGGCATTATTCACAGTGGTTAACTAAAGATCTCCAGGTTGTTTATGCATTCTGAAACATGTAAAGCATTTTAATGTGGTCATGTCATTGGCTTATGAACATTTAAAATGTGAACTCGTAACGAGGCAGTTCAATCATAACTTAATGCTAAAACAGCTATCATCATAATATTATTTATGAATATGTGGCTCTCTTTGGATTCTTGGAAGCTCAAGAAATTAAAGATGTAAAACAGGAAATACGTTGGGAGCATTGTTTTTGTTTACATCCCTCAAAATGATTTAAAGCAGGGGTGTCCAAACTTGGTCCTGGAGGGCCGGTGTCCTGCAAAGTTTAGTTCCAACCGCAATCAGACACACCTGGGCTAGCTAATCAAGCTCTTAGTAGGCTTTCTAGAAACATCCTTGCAGGTGTGTTGAGTCAAGTTGGAGCTAAAATATGCAGGACACCGGCCCTCCAGGACCGAGTGTGGACATGCCTGATTTAAAGCATTAAGCATTTTAGCTTTAAATCATCACCTTAGATTTATGGATCTATCTGACATTTTTGTCAAAACTGAGTTATTGACATATTCTTATTAACTGACAACTTATTTACATTTTGGGATGTTTTTTTTAATAAGTTGCATACATTTTAAGACTTTTTATTTAAAAACAAATGTTAAACATGTACTGTTTGCTATGGAATGCAAAAACTTTGAAGCTCAATATCTCAAAATCATTCAGAACGCAGATAGAACATTATAATTCCAAGATGACGAAATGTTAATAAATAGCATTTAGCTTCAAATGTTTAGCATTAAGCTTCAATAGTTTAACAAATGGCTACATTTATGTGTGCCAAAATAATCAGTTTGTAATCAGATTGACAGTTCAGCTGAATTTAAAAACTTTCTTTTTAAAATTTTTTGACTGGATATGAAGGGGTGGCTTCTTCTTTTTCTAATCTGATCCAACACATAAAAAACAAATGACAATGTAAACACTGGAATCTGACTACTTTTTCAATCGGAAGTCTGTGGGAAATACAATATACACAGTGCAACATTGACATGCATTAGCCTGCTTATTATTTTATAAATGTACGATAAATCATGTAAAAGTGCTGGTTGTATATTTTTTTACAAGGCTGCTTAATGATGCACTTTATTTGAGAAATGCACTGTAACCTAAATACAAAGCCCTATACATAATATAATTAAAAATGAATCAATGCAGTACAGGTAACAAATGACAATTTTTGATGAAACAAACAGTAGACATCCTCTCTCTTTTTCTCTGTCAAATTTTCACAGTATTACCTATAAAGTTTTTCCTTCTAGATAAAGTCTTATTTGTTTTATTTCGGCTAGAATAAAAGCAGTTTCTTTGGAAAACATTTTAAGGTCAATATAATTAGCCCTCTTATGCAATACTTTTCTTTTTCAATTGGCTACAGAACAAACCAGTGTCATACAATGATTTGCCTAATTACCCTAACTTGCCTAGTTAACCTAAGACTTTGAATGTCACTTAATGCTGAATATACTATCTTAAAATATATCAAGTTAAATATCATTCACTGTCATCATAGCAAAGATAAAAGAAATTAGGGTAACACTTTATTTCGGTGGTCCATTTGAGTATCAGTAGACTGTCTACATAATATCTGTTGATACTGACATTCAACAGACATTTAACTGACTATAAGAAACTTTGCAAGTACATGTCAACTTACACTAACCCTACCCCTAACCCCAACCTAACAGTCTACTTATAATCTAATGAGTATTAGTTGCAATGTAACTTAAATTTGACAAATGGACCATCAAAATAATGTGTGACCGAAATTAGTTATTAGAAAGCCCAGTTATTAAAACTGTTTTGCTTAGAAATATTGAAAAAAATCTTCTCTCTGAAGATATTAAAATAAGAACTAAAAGTTCATTAATAAAAAAATTGATAAACATACACACATATTTTAAATATACTGTGAGGGATGCACATCTTGCATTCACTTAACTAAACTTAAAAAAGGCCACTCAGGGCTATTAAATTGTTTTCTTATTAAAGTGCATAACAAACACCCTCATATTTCACCAATAAACACCAATATTTCTATTTTCAGACACTGCAGTCTGCTTAAAAAAAATACAAAAACGATTCATTTCTTTAATCTGCATTGATCCTAATCTGGCTTAAACAGAAACATTTTTAATCGGAATGTATATAAAACATATACACTGTGAAAAATTATATGATCAGTTATTCCTGACATCATATGTTTTTTTAGGTCATTGTAACTTATTAAACTAAGTTAGTCATGTTCTAACTTAATTTTATAAGTTATACGAGCTGATTTAAGCCAGTTTAACATAATATAAGAGATATATAATATAATATAATATAAACAGATCTGCAATCAGATTAAATTTATGCAGATTGACAAAAATGGGTGCAAATAAACATAGCCAATGAGATTTTTTTCATTAACACACCCCTAAGTAAAACTCTTCATACTTGTTGAAAATTGTTTGGCTTCTAAAACCTTAAAGAATATTATAGCTTTGAGGTTGATGTATAAATATTGTGTATGTGGGTCGGGACACAATATGTTAGGAGTGGCCTGCAGGAAACCTATTTCAGAAAAACAACCAAGAACTGGAGTCGAGTTCAGCTAAAAGAACGACCTCACAGCTCTCACACAGAACATTATAAAACTCTTTAAACAACTTAAAATCTTAAAGAAAACTATTTGTTATTTGGGTATTTGAACCCAAAAAATGAAAGATGATTAAAAGAAATCCCTTGAGGAATGTTTAATGAGACAAAATTACTTCAGAAAAGTCTCTTAACAGAAAATCTGGTCAAAAAAGCGTATTATAAAAACAAAAATGTATAAATAACATACAATCATAAAATGCTTCAACAACATAATCAGATAATGCACATCACTTTAAATTCTTAAATACAATTACAATTATTTGTTTTTAGTTATTTGCACCCAAAGTATTAAAGACGATTATAAGAAATCCCTGTAGGAATGTTTGAAAACACAAACAGATTTTGAGAAAACACTCTTAACCTTTTAACTTTCACCCTAAGAAAAACAAAAGATTAATTTCTTTGGATAAATTATGCTCCAGACTCTCCAGAGTTTTTTGATTAGCGATAACCTACGAACAAAGGTTCATCCAGACTGTTATGATGCAAATTAAAGGGTTAAAAGAGACTCTACAGTCATACATGTATATCAAAACAGCTAGATATAATCAAATTATGAAAATCACAAATGATTAAACAACATCAGCAGATAATGCATACATAATCATGTGTCTATCAGAGAGATAAAAGACTTTATAAATAACAACCAGTGTTGGGTGAAGGTACTTTTAAAAGTAATAGTACACTTAAACATAGTCCTGAGAACATAAAACAACATAAAATGTACAATCTTGACACTTAAACAAATAACAGTGTTAAACTCATTTATATTTTTAGAAAAATAAATGTGAAAGTGTTTTTGCTTTTTTTTAAATTAAATTAAGCTTAAGATTGTAATATATTACTTTTAGAAGTATAACATATACTTTTAAATGTATATAAAAAAACAAGCGTTGGGTAAAGTTATAAGTCATATTAAAATCTTATTATAAATATTTTTAGGAAAGTAAAGTGTTACGTTAGTTTTGCTGTTTTTTTTTTTTTTTTAATTAGACTTATTATTGTAATATATTATTTTTAAAAGTATAAAAAGACAACATCCAGTGTTGGTTAAAGTTACTTTTAAAAGCAATATATTATAATCTTGAGTCACTTAAAAAAAAAAAAAGTAGCTAAATGTGAAACTTATATTTTTAGGAAAGTAATGTGAAAATGTTCTTTTTTTATTTTTTTTATTTTTTTGATTAAGATAGATTTAAGATTGTAATATATTACTTTTAGAAGTATAAAATATACTTTTAAACGTATAAAAACAAGCTTTGGGTAAAGTTACTTTAACAAGTCATATTAAAATCTTATTATAACATATTTTTTTAGGAAAGTAAATTGTTATGTTAGTTTTGCTGTTTTGTTTTGTTTTATTAGACTTATTATTGTCATATATTACTTTTAAAATGATAAAAAGACAACATCCAGTGTTGGTTAAAGTTACTTTTAAAAGCAATATATTATAATCTTGTGTCACTTAAACAAAAAAAGTAACTAAATGTGGAACTTATATTTTATATTATATTTTTAGGAAATTAATGTAATAGTGTATTTTCTTTTTGCAGATTTTTTTTAACAAGCAGTGCTGGGCAAAGTTACTTTTAAAAGTAATATACTGCAATCTTCCTTCACTTACAGAAAGTAACTAAATGTGAAACACGATTTTTGGGAAATTAATGTGAAAGTAAGTGTTATGTTATTTTTTCTGTTATTTATTTATTTTTTTACATTAAGACAGGTTTAAGGTTGATATATATTATTTTGAAAGTATAAAAAGACAGAACAAATAACAAGCAGTGTTTGGCTTAAGTGACTTTTAAAAGTAATACATTGCAATCTTCATGCCAAATATTTTGTTGGGAAAGTAATATACAAATACCATCTTGAGTTACTTAAAGTAACTAAATGTGAAACTTATGTTATTTTTGCAGGGTTTTTAAAGACTAAAATATAGTTAAGATTGTAAGATATTACTTTTAAAAGTATAAAAAAGACATAAATAATAACCAGTGTTCTGTCAGGGTACTTTTAAAGGTAATATCTTACAATCATAACAAAATATTTTTAGGAAAGCAATGTGAATGTGAAAGTGTTGTGTTATTTGTTCTGTTTTATTTACATTAAGATAGGATTAAAATTGTAATGCATTATTTTTACAAGTATACAAAGACATAAATAACAGCAAGTGTTTGGTAAAGTTACTTTTAAAATTAATATATTACAATCTTATTATAAAATATTCATAATATATAAGTGTTATGTTATTTTTGCAGTCACTTAAAAAAAAGTAACTAGATGTGAAACTCTTTTTTACAATTAAGACAGCTTTAAGATTGTCTAATATTATTTTCAAGAGTATAAAAAGACAAAGTAAGTAAAATGTGAAACTTTTGTTATATTTTTAGGAAATTAATGTGAAGTAAATGTTATGTTATTTTTATTGGGTTTTCTTTTTAGATTATGATTAAAGTTGTATTATAGTGCTCAGCATAATTGAGTACACCCCATTTTGAAAATGAATATTTTTACCCATTACTTAGTGAATTTAAGCAATGTATTTTGGTGCGTTTAAACAAAACAGATTTATTAAACAGATATATTCAATAAATTAACATTTTAGTCACCAAACATATTTAAAAATTTAAAGATAATACAATTAAACTCATGCAAAATATTGCAAAAAAAATTCAACGAACAAAATTAAAACTAAAAATTAAAACTAAAATCAAAAACACATTTTTTTATTTTTTTATTTTTTTTGCTTATGAATGTTCCTCTTTTTAAAAAATTTGTATCTAATATTTTTCTATAACATATAAATTTGGTTGTACTGCTTTTTGGTCCATTATTGTAAGTTATTTTGTTAGATAAGCTCCAGATTTTACTTCAGTACTGACTGATCCAATGTATAAATATTATATTGTATAGCTTCCTATTAAAATATGAATTTAAAAGATACATTTGTAAGGGGTGTACTTATACATGCTGAGCGCTGTATATTACTTTTAAAAGTAACTTTGCCCAACACTGATAACAACTATAAATACATAAAGCTGAGACTGCTCTTTAAAGGTCCTGCTAGGGCTAATCAACTCACCATTGGACCTTTAAAGACGACATGTCTAATATCACGTGTCTACTAGGAAAAGAAAATCTCACCTTTGACTCTAAAATGAATGCTTTGAAGTAGCGATATTTGGTTTCAGCCCCTCTGGGAACGTGAATAGTTGTTCTCCATAATGCGCTGGGGGGTGAGAGGAGGCATGTGAGCAAAACACAGGAGGTAAATATGTGTGTCAAGGGTAACAGAATGCAAACATAAGATGGCATTGCACATGTACCCATCCTCCTCTGCCGGCTGCAGGGTCACGGCTTTTTGCTGACACCAACTGCCCAGGGTTTCACAACTACCAACCACTGCGATCACCTCACCTGACACAGAAGAAAATAACATGAAACAAGTTCATCACGTTTCTCTCTTGTGGTAAACGAAAGCATGTGCCTCCAGGGAATGCGTTACAGAAATACTACAGTCATAGATAAAGAGATAGTTTACCGTAAACTGAACATTTACCCTCTATTTACTCTCCCATGAGTGGTTCCAAACCTTAGATTATTTTGAGTTTTCGAAGAAAGTTGAAAACCTGTAACCATTGACATCCATAGTAGGAAAAACGACTACTATGGAAGTCAATGTTTAATGTTTATCATTTCCAGCTTTCTTCAAGCATCTTCATTTGTGTTTAACAGACGAAGGATAGTCATAAAGGTTTGAAACGAGTAAAAGGTGAGTAAATGATTACAGACTTTTAATTTATTGGGTGAACTGTGCCTTTAAGTATCAACCCCTTTGGTTAAATCAGATATAAGCTTAGCTGGCTGGCAGTTTAAACGGGTTTTAATAAAACCCAACTTGTATTCTTAACTCATAAATATTTTCTAAAAAAAGGTTTCTGGTACATAAATACATCTTAAATGCAACGTATAATGCGAACACATTATGATTAACACAATATAACATTATATAATGCTTTTAAAACTTAAAAAAAGATTTAAGAATAAAAAAAACTCTAAAACATTATTATCAAAAAGTATGCATGCAACCTAAAAATATCTTTTCATTTGACTTTTTAGTAAAGTAAAATAAGCAAGCACAATTAAGTAGATACGGAGTGCATGTCTAAGCACGTTTGTCACCAAGTTCAATCCCAGATGTATGCTTATAAAAACATTACAGCCTCTGCTACAGAGGCTATATTGACTGAACACACTCCAATAGATTCCAACATTTAACAACAAGATGTTTTTTAATAATACTTTTTTAAAAACGAAATCTTAAGAGCAACGTAACTAACTTACTAACTAGCAAGGGGTTCAACTAAATTTTATTAACTTACTATTGACTGATAAATAATATAATTATCGTTACTGACTTAAAAGTTATACAGTGTTATTGAATTCTTCTTCTTACCAAGTGATGTGCTCCCTCTCACTGTCAGAGTCACTTTAGTGCTGTCCATGACTGGCACACAGGCAGATGCAGACGAGAATGAAGAGACCTGAAATACGGATAGAAAGAAACACATTTGACTCCTAATGCAAAAAAAATCTTTAACCATTTTAACATTATCAGCTGATATGGATTTTCTCTGAGTTTATACCTGCCAGCAAAGCTGCTGTACACTTGGAAGAGTCTATACTGTCTTTAAGAGTCTATTTATGTTACATTAAATAATACAGAAAATTATTTTAAAGTTGTAAACAACCCAAAAATCAAGTCACTGTTTTTCACATTCTCGCTATATAAGAGGAGGGGAAAAGAGAAATAGTTGTCAAATTCTTTAATGTGAACACGATCTAGAGCTAAGAATCGGTTCAACCCGGCTGGTTGAGAGGAGGAAGCAACATCAACACGGTCTGAACCGGCTGCAGCCGGTTACTGTCAGAGACAACAACACCCGGTAACCGAGAGTTCTCAAAACACAACACTCTGCCTAGATAAGCAGCATTGCTGTACGTTTTACACGTTCTAAAAATGTTATCTGGATAGTGAGCCTTCTAGGAATTTGAGACGAAACCACATTTTGCTGAGCGATAACCTGTAAACCATGTATAATGTGAAATACAATGTATAGCGGGCATTAAGTGCCTAGATTATACGCTAAACAAAAGCATGGTAAAGAAATAGCTTTACCTGAGTTTAAAGACAAACATCCATCCTTGTTTACAGCAATACCGGGAAACGTTAATCGCGCGCTGACGTGCCCATGTTTACATGCACGCTGTTCTGCAAGCCCCGGTAATGCGACACCTTTAACTGTAAACCATTTCTTGAAATAATTTTATTGAGATATAAAGCGTCAAACGAAAAATCAATTGCGCGAGTCAGTGTACTGGAAACAAATAAAACACAATAACGAGTTAAAATAGCACCGAGAATGACACTTTGTTGAAGGAAATAAAAATGAGGGCGGCCACGAGGACTAGACCCCGCCTCTCTGCGTTTTCAGAAACGCGTATGATTGGTGATGGAAGTGATTGACGTTTGATAGGCGGATTTGCCTTGCTGACGTGTGTGTTGGGTGGAGTTCTTCAGGAGATGTTTTTCAAACTGACCGGTGTCCTTGAAAATGTCCAAAGATAAAGCACGAAACATCATGTCATAATCATATAAAAATCATGTGAAAATCATACAATGTAAAAACAATTATAGAAAAATTAACAAACCCAAATCAGAAAAAGTTGGAAGTGTAGAAACGCTAAAAAGAAAGAAATTTTGATTTCTAAATTTACTTTGACTTGTATTTCACTAGAGAAAATACAATAGCACATTATTTAATGTGTTCTTCATGATTTTTTTAAATAAACATCAATTTTGGATCCTTTTCACAACACTTAAAAATGTTTAGGGACTGAAGACACCAAGTGAGTAAGTGTTTCTGGTGTTTCAATTTTGTCTGATTCTTCCTGTAAACAAATTAAGGTGGACAACAATGCAGGGTCTTCGTTGTCGCATTTTGTACTTCAAAATGTGCTATAGATTCTCTATTGGAGACAGGTCGGGACTGCAGGCAGGGCAGTCAAGTCCCCGTATCTTCTTCCTCCGCAGCCAGGACTTTATAATGTGTGCAAAATGTGGTATTGCATTGTCTTCTTGAAGTATGCATGGGCATCCCAGTAAAAGAAGGCAGCATATTGTGACACAATCCCATACCATGACAGATCCTGGCTTTTGAACTTGCTGAATGATCCTTTTCTTCTTTGGTCTGGAGCAAACAGCGTCTATTTCTCCCAAAAAATATACCTGAAATACTGATTCATCTCACTACAGTACACATTTCCACTGTCTAATGGTCCATCCCAGTTGCCTCCAAGCCCAGGAAAGTCGACAACACTTCTGGATACTGTTAACATAGGGCTTCCTTTTGGTATAGTACAGTTTTGACTGCCATTTGTGTAAGTAACTACGTATTGTGGTACTTGACAAAGGTTTGCCAAAGTGGTCCTAAGCCCATGTGGTGATATCGCTTATAGATGAATAGTGATTCTTGAGTGTCGCCTGAGGTATCGGAGATCATGCTAGCGCCCTTGTCCTTTACGCACTGAAATTCCTTCAGATTCCTTCAATCTTTTAATTTTGTTATGCACTGTTGAAGGTGAATCTTCTTTAAGAAACATTGTTTTAAAACATTTTAATAATTTTCTCATGTATTTGTTGGCAAACTGGCCATCCTCAGCCGATGTTTGCTGCTAAAGGATCAGACCTTTCTTGGATGCTGCTTTTGTACCAAATCATAATTACAATCACCCGCTGACATCACCTGTTTCAAATAACATCATAACTTAACCAATTTACCCGATTACTAGCCCTAAACTGCTCCTGTCCCAACTTTTTTGAAATGTGTTGCTGGTCTGAATGACAGGAAAGGATGCATATTTACAAACGAAATTAAGTCGACCAGACAAAACATGAAACATGTTGTGTTCATATTGTCTGCAATGAAATACAATGAAAATTTAATTGGAAATCACTACTTTATTTTTATTTGATTTTCCATAATGTCCCAACTTTATCTGATTTGGGGTTGTAATTTGCTGATTTCATGTATCATGCAGAAAATTCAATAAAAACTCTAATAATCGTGTCTTGAAGCAAGTGACAATTTTTACCCCTTTAAAATAACTGTTTATTCAGCTTCATTCAGGAAATGAAGTGAAGTAAAAAGTAAAATATTTTGTTTTGAAATGTAGTGAAGCAAGAGTAAAAGTTTCCTAAAATAAAAAATAATTTTACTTAAATACTTATGTAAATATGTACTTAAGTACAGTAGTGAGGTAAAAAAACACCACTTAAACCTAATTAACATCAAAATAAGTTAAAGTAAAATAAAACTGTGTCGTCATGACACTTTAATTATTAAATATTATATATGCTAAATTACACTTCAAAATGAGGATAACGTAGACATATTATATACTTAAATTATGTACTTAAAGTAGACAGTGACGTCAAAATTCTTACTGTCCACCACTTAAACCTGATAAACATAGTTAAATAAGTCACAGTTACACAAAAATGTGTTGTCATGACTTTTTGATGATTTTTTTTTTTTACGACATGCTAAACTGACTCTTTTTAATGAGGATAACGTAGGCACTGGTTTTCAAATACTTAAAATATGTATCTAAATATGTAATTAAGTACAGTAGACAGTGAAGTAAAACACTTGACTACCACTTATATCTGATTAACATATTTAAATAAGTTAAAGTAACATAAAAACGTGTCGCCATAACCTTTTGGTCATATATTTTACAGCATGCTAAATTGCCACTTTAAATCGAGGATAACAGAGACATTACTTTTTAAATACTTAAAATATGTACTTAATTACAGTAGACAAAGAGAATAGTTCACCACTTAACACTGATTAACATATTCAAATAAGTTAAATTAACACAAATGAGTCTTCATGACTTTAATGATTAAATATTTTTCACAGCATGCTAAATTTACCCTGATGAGGATCAAACTGAATTTTAATATTAAATACATAAAATATGTACTTAAATATGTAATTAAGGCAGTGAGGTAAAAACACTTGTCTGTGTCTTAAACCTGATTAACATATTTAAATAAGTGTCGTCATGACTTTTTGATTCACAGCATGCTAAATTGACACTTTAAAATGATGATAACGGAGACAACGGAGGCTGTTTAAATACTTAAAATATGTACTTAATTGACAGTGAGGTAAAAATACTAACTGTCCACCACTTAAACCTAATTAACATATTTAAATAAGTTGCAATAACACAAAAAATTGTCGTCATGACTTTTTGACCACTCAATATTTTTCACAACATGCTAAATTGATACTTTAAAATGAAGATAAAGGAGACATTGCCATTTAAATACTTATAATATGAACTTAAAGTAGACAGTGAGGTAAAAATAATTACTTTCCTCTATTTAAAGCTGATTCACATATTTAAATAAGTGACAGTAACAAAAATGTGTCGTCATGACTATGCTGTGAAATATTTTTCACAGCATGCTTAATTGACACTTTAAAATTAGAATAACGGAGGCACTGATTTTTAAATACTTAAAATATGTACTTAATTACAAAAAACTTAACTTATTTGAGTATGTTAATCAGGTTTAAGCGGTCGACAGTGTTTTACCTCACTGTTTATTCTAATTAAGTACATATTTTAAGTATTTAAAAATCAATGTCTCTGTTATCCTCATTTTGAAATTCAATTTAGCAAACATATAATGATCAAAAAGTCTTGACGAAACACTTTTATTTGACTTTAACTTATTTGAATGTGTTAATCAGGTTTATGTAAAATAAAAGTGTGTCGTCAAGGCTTTTTCATCATTATTTATGTTTGCTAAATTGACCTTTTAAAATGAGGATAACGGAGACATTGATTTTTCAGCGCCCGTCTATTTCAGCAGAAATGATTGCATAATGCTTGCCGTGCCTCAGCAGAACAGGACAAAACACAGTCTGGAAGTCCCGCGTTGCATAACAGAGGTCAGACAGGAAAGAAAGAAGAAAAAACAGTCGTACAGTAAACAGCAACGAAGTCATAGAGTTCAGAACAGTGTGACCTGAAACCATGTCGTGCAGAGATAAAGCATATCTCCAGTCATAAATTAGCTTTGCTGTGTCCTTGATTTCTTTATGATGGACGTTTGCTGCCACCGGCGGCTCTTCCTGCTCTCTGTTCGAGCCATTGAGAGGTTAAAGACAATTGGGCTTTTGAATTGAGGCCTGTTGCTGAATGCTTTCTATTTGGACAGTGCTTAGCCGAGCTGAATGGATGAGACTGCAGGATTATACATATTTAATGAGTCAGTCTCTTTCTCTCTATTTATGCTGCTTTCACACTCCCACCATTCGGCCCTGTACGTGTGTATGAGTGTGTGGATCATTGTCTGAGTCCTTGCACGATAATAGAGAGATAATGAATAAAGTGTGTGTGTGTGTGTAGAGAAGCTTTCAGATAATTTCAGATGCAAATAAAATGAATTATAATGAGGCATTTTTTGAGGTGATTAGTGTGTTTTTGGCTTGTATTTTCAAGAAATGAGAAGTGAGAGAGTGCTGGTCAACATGTCTGTGTGGTCGTGGGTTTTTTTGGGATAATGCTGAGCTTTTGCTTCTTATTTTTCCAGAAAAGCTTTGCAATATGATGGGAAATGTGATTAATGTTTTTGTGTAAACACTCTCAGAAAAAATGGTACAATGTCGTACCAAAGTAGGTACAAACCCTTGTCACTGGGGCAGTACCTTTTTATGGGACAGAATTGTACCTTATGAAAAGAAACTAATTTGTACCTTTTAAGCTCATGATTTGTACCATGGGAAACCAAAATGTACCTTTGTTTTTAAAAACCTGCAGATACAATATTGTATACTTTGTGAAAGATACCACCACAGTAACAAGACACAGTGTCAAAAATACTTACCAAACATTTATTAAAATACCTTAAATGTTTAGTTCACAATACCTATAGTTTTATGTTTTACCAGTTGTTTTGTATTATTGTATGGAACTAAAAATGTGTTTATAAGTATCTTTAAACATACTTTTAAATGATGATTCTTGTTTTAATATGGAAATTATTCATAAAAATCACTTTGTCTTTCCAGTCATATTTATTTTCATAGATACTGTAGTAAAGAAGGAGTTGTTTAACACTTTTGTACCTATTATATGAGAACAATTGTGTACCTTCATTTCAGTTGTACCATAAAAGGTACAGAACAGTATCATAAGAGGTCTTTTCAGTAACATATAAGGTACAATTTTTACAAAGGTACAAAACTGTTCCTCAAGGAACATTATTTTTTACCTTTTTTTCTGAGAGTGTATAAATAAGCTTTTTTATGCAAAACAAAGAAACTTTTTATTAAAATATTTAAATTTAAGATGCTGTTGTGGAACTGCTGTTCGAAACTCGAGTCTATTTCTCCATATTTTTAAAAATTGTATTAAGTTTTAGCATAAAGACAGAGTAGATATCAAAAGCGACAGTCAAACATTTACAACTGAAGGCTATATTATTAGCCCTTCACTCTAAAAAAAAAAAAGGTTCCTTGAGGTTCTATATAGAACCCTTGGCCAGTAGAACCCTTTACCCAAAAAATGGTTCTATATAGAAAATTATGTATAAAAATGGATGTTGTGATGACCAATACATACACGTACCATCCACTTTTTAAAATTGTAGTGTTATTTAATAGATATTTTGATTGTTTGTGTATTGTTTCTATCTGCATTGTGATATATTTCTCTTTCTTTTAGAGATGTGTGAAAGTTAAGTGTATTTGCTCAAACAGAAAAAAGCTTATAAAAGTGAAATCATTACAGTTACATTGTTGAATGCCATTAAACTGTTAAGGTAGATCTGCTGTCCAATGCAAAGTATGCAGAGGTGCAATTTTAAATATTCTTTTAAAAATATTTTGTATAATGGATTGAATAAATTTAAACAATTTGAATTGTCTGGATTGGATTTTTTTTTTATTCATTTATAAGTAGCAATAATTCATTAATCATAAAAAGAACCCATAAATGGTTCTAAATAGAACCATCTAACTTGAATTCAAAGAACTATTTGGGGTTCTATTAAATGAACCCATAAAATGGTTCTATGTAGAACCTTTTTGTGGTTCCATATATGAAGCGCTTGATAGAACCATTTTTGGTTCTATATAGAACCGTTTGTTTTAAGAGTGTTCTGTGAAATTTTAGCTTTCCCCCATATTTATGCTTTTGAATTGCATTATGAAATCTTGATCTTTCTTCCAACAACTTTTTTTTAAAAGTATGTTTATTGACAATGTACATGTAAACCAGGGGTCTCAACCTGCCGGCCAGAGGGCCATTGGCTGCCCGCCCTCCTCCTCCCTGCGGCCCGCAACTGACGTCAACAATATAATGCGATTTGGCTCGCAAAAACATGTATTTTTAAACCTCTATTATTGTTGTGCAGTCGCGTCTAGCCACTTGTGATTTTGACCTGCCACCTAGTCGACATTTAAAGTACTGCACTCAGATTATACTTTCATTTTCTCATTTGGTCGGGATTAACACACACGTGCGTTTCAATTCAGTGGCTGATTTAAACATTGAAACGTATGTCCGTAGTTGCTCTATTTGTACTAAAGCTCTATTTGTGTAAATATTAAAGGGTCGTTTGAATATTATCAGTTTTATACTACTTGTATTTTGTTGTATTAACACGTCACGGCTTACGCGTTATGCTGGTGGTGTATCAAATAAGGCGATTTTGCTAATATTTCATTCAAATAGTCTCATTTAAGAGATTTTCCTCATATGCAAATTAAGGTTTGCAGAAAAAACTGTACATTAGTAAAATTGTACTGCTGGCTGAACTGCATGTTAAAGTAAATGTGAATATGTACACACTTTTCTCCTCTTTGTTGTACACTGTAAAAAAATATATGATCGATTAGTCATGACAACATATGTTTTTAGTTCATCGTAACTTATTAAACTAAATCAACCATATTCTAACTTAATTTTATACGTTACACAAGCTGTTTTAAGTCAGTTTAACCTAATTTAAGTTCAGTGGACTCATAAGGTTAATTTGATTCAGCTTAAAAATTTAAGCAAGCAAGATTTTTTACAGTGTAGTTTTACAAAAAAAGAAAAAGAAAGAAAGATATTGAGAAGAACAATCGCCAGTAAAGTCACTTAAGTTACCCAAACTGCTTTCTGCTGTTCTTACGCTATTGGGACAATACAATTGGTTGGGACATAATAATAATTATTACGCCTATTTTTATTTACATATATGACTAAACAGCACAGATGTTAAAATGATTGTTACGATATAATAATGACTGAAATTGGAAAACCTAAACCATAACCATAACCCTATGGTTCGCCCCTGCCTGACGCGAGTTCTGGATTGTGTGTGCTGAAAAGTGTGTGGCTCTGCAGCTGGATATATCTCGACCCACCCGCTGGAGAGTGTTGTGGTAAGGATTGAAACACTCAGGGAAGGTTGGGAACCACCTTATGACACCTGCTTATGGCAGAAAGCTAGTATGTTTACATAGTGGAGTAACCAGAGGAAACACCAATATAGGTGTATGTCACAATATTTCAAACTATTGAAGTGTCAATAGACGTCACTGCAGTGAAGTTGTATTTTTAACATCAAAAGTCGACAGAACAAGGTCCCACAATGCAATACACAACAGCAAATTAAAGGAAAACATGTGTGGATCACACAAATATTTCTTAAGATCAATATTATCAATTCTTATGATACATTTTTCGATTCCCTACAGAACAAATCAGAATCCGAAACCTCAAAACAAGACTCGTGCAATCAGAGATATTTGAGATTGTGCTTGTGAAGTGTTGGGAACAGCTCTACCTAGTGGCACGATCGTTGTACGGCACTTCTATACATACTCGTGCATAACTGTGTAACATCATTAATTTTCTTAGAAATGAATCTCATCATCAGGATGAATGCATTGAAAAGATACTCCCAGAATTAAAAACGGTTTTGACATACTTTCTCCATCATATAATAATACAAATTAGAAAAACGCTGCAATCTAAACACAAAATATCCCCTGTACTGCAAAAAATTATTGGAAAGCAAAAATTATTGATATTAACTGGAAAGCTACCTGATCAATCCCGTTTAAATTGACCCTTTAAAATAAAGTTATTTTAAATTACTTCACCAATCTTTATCTAAATTCATAATTGTTGACAATACTTTCATACTTTGTAATATACACGAGCAAGACTTGTCGCATCTTTTCAATTTTGATGTGATGTTAGTGACGTGTTATTTGGCTAAAGATATGTTCATTACAGGCTCTCTTTAAAAGATATAATTTGCTCTTTTTCATACACACACACACAAAAAAAAAACATTTGCGTATGTTGTTCATTTTTACATCGAACAAAGTAAATATTTTATTTATTAACAGAAGTTTGTGAAGTGTATACCAAAATGCAATTTATTTTTATTAGAAAGGCAAACTTTGAAAAAGTCTCTAAAGCAAATTAATAACAAAGAATGACTTGATGTTAGATTAATGGAGGATTTTTTTCTGGCACTGATCCCCCACTGTACACTGTAAAAACAAATTCAGAATATTACGGTTTACTAACGTAAAATATACAAAAAAAAACCCATAAAATAACGGCCGTTAAATTACAGAAATATACTATGAATAACAGATTTTAAATTAAAGAAATTTACCAGAAATTAAAATTTAAGGAAAATTATGTAATTTAATATTCATTAGTTTACGGTATATTTCTGTAATTTAATGGCCGTTATTTTACGGGTTTTTTTCCAGCACCCCAGCTGCCGGAAAAAAACCATAAAATTAAACCATAATCTTTTTACAGATTGTATCCCAATATTTCTTAATTGAAAAAAAAATAGTATTATGTTATATGTTATTTTATTTATTTTTTATTTATTTTTACTTGCTATGTTTTTGTTCTATTATTATTTTCTGGAGTCTCATCATCAGGCCTTAAACCTAACATTTTGCCACCCAACTGTATGTGGAAGCATTCATATCACTATAGTAGTTTTTCATCTGAGGTTAGTCTTTCTTATTTCATCAGATAATAAAAATTAAAAAGCCCGATAAAGAAATACCACTGAGCTGTATCGCATAACAGTTCTAACAATATAAATACATTTCCTCATGAGACCAGGCTTATGAAGATAAAGAGTCTTGGTTTGCCAGCGTGCACAGACACAAAAGCGTCAGGATCCTAAAGGTTATACGTTTTCAGAACGTCAGTAAAATTCAAATGCATTTATAATGATTTTTACTCAGAATTCTGAGTGTGAATTTCAGCATTTCTTTTGACTTTGACCCCCACAGCATTCCTGAATCTGCTCGACCTGCAAATATTGTCCACAGAGCACTAAAAAAAAAAACTTTAAATGATTTTCTGCCTCACTTTTCAAAAAGTACACATCTGTATCTAAAGGGTTTATATTAATATATTGAAGTACAACAATTATTTGACCTTTTCTTGTAATTCTAGGCACTAATATGTACATTTAAGGTATTACATAAGACCTTTTAGGTACAAATGTTTATCTTTTGAATGGGTACTGTTCCAGTCATAGCTTAAATTAGCCAATATTTCACCAAACTGTCACATAATTAAGTTTATCTCTCACAATTCTGAAACCTTTTCACTTAATTCAGAATTTAAATCTCAAGTTTTGAGGTTAAATGCCAGACTCATGAGGTTATAGGTCTTTATACATAGTAATGCATTTCCATCTCACAAGGATTTTTACTTTGAATTCTGTAGCAAGTTCTGTAAGTGCAACAAGTTCCTATATTTCTAAGTATTAATATGTACATTAAACCTTTAGGTACAAATTTACATCTTTATATTAGCTTGAAAACGCCAATATTTTTGTCAAAATGTAATATAATTAAGCTTATATCTTACAATTCTGCTACTTTTTCCGATTAGTTCAGAGTTTATATCTCAAATTAAAATCAAATAAAAAAAAAAACAGTTTAGAATCCTGAGTTTATACATTTTCGATACATCAGCAAAAGTCTATTACTGTATTATTAATTCTAATAAGAATTCTGAGAGCATTTCGAATCTATTTCTCATAGCTGCAAATAAAGACTTTTTTAAATTAAAATTTTACATCTCAAAAGTTTATATCTCATAATTCAATTTTGCAATTCAAATAATCTGATTTTGTAAAATTCAAATTCAAATTCAAATTGTGTCATATACACAGTACGATACACAGTGAAATGCTTAAAAAAACCTACAAAAACCCAAACATAATATTAATAAGAATCTAAATTACACACTGGAAAAAAACATTTATGATCAATTAGTTATGAGTTATGACAACATATTTTTTTTTTACTAATTGTCACTTGTTGAATTTAATAATTTTAGTTAACTTAGTTAATCATGTTACTACAAGTTAATCATTTAACTTAATTTTCTAATATTATATAATATTATACACAAGCTGTTTTAAGTCAGTTTAATATAATATAAGTTCAAGTAGGGCCAGACAGAATGTACAGACATTTTTTGCTTATTCTGCAAAAAATGTTGTTAAAAATCGGAGGATTTATGTGGAATGATTTTAGGAGTATCATAACTAAAATCTTAATATCTGAAATAAAAAAGAATACCTTTTTAACTATTATTGAATGTTTACAATGCAAATCTAATTATGTAAATTCACTTATTTAGTAAACAAAAGCAAGTCTCTCATATAATATATCATCTAAAAGACAGAAAAGATTACTTTACGAACTGTATTGTGCATAAATCATTTAAAACATTTTAATATTACTATTATTATATCATAATAATATTAGTGAAATTAATTTAAAAACAGAATAAATATAAATTTACACACATTTACAGGAGTAAATACATATACTCAAAAAAACTCTTTAAAAGTATAGTGAAGGGGACTCTATACTGCTCAGTGAGCGCCGTCTTTCGGATGAGATGTTAAACCGAGGTCCTGACTCTCTGTGGTCATTAAAAATCCCAGGAAGTTCTTCAAAAAAGAGTAGGGGTTTAACCGTGGCATCCTGGCCAGATCTGCCCACTGGCCTCTGCCCATCATGGCCTCATGACCATCCTCATATCATAATTGGCTTAATCACCTCTCCACCAATCAGCTGGTGTGTGGTGTGCGCAACATGGCTGCCGTCGCGTCATCCAGGTGGATGCTGCACACTGGTGGTGGATGAGGAGATCCCCCCCATTGTGTAAAGCAGTGTTTCTCAACTGGTGGGTCACTGGTGGGAACATTTTTAGTGGGTCGCGGAGTGTGTGTAAAACATTAGTTTTTAACTTATTTTGCTTATACCGGACTTTTATTTTGAAATGCGCAATTGTACTTTGTAACATTTGTATAATTTGATACATTTTGTCCAATGAAATCAATAAAAAAATTGTTTATTTGTAAGCCTTGGTGATTTCTTATGATTTATCTGTCACTACTTGTGTATGTTAACAAATAAATACAAATTAATTAAATATAATTCCTAAAATTAAAATATAGTTCCTAAAAAATTTGGGTCGCGGCTTGATGACCATGTAAAAATGTGGGTCCCATGGCCAAACCAGTTGAGAACCACTGGTGTAAAGCACTTTGAGTGTCTAGAAAAGCGCTATATAAATGTAAGGAATTATTAATATTATTAAAAATCTGCGGAAACCTGCAGATTTTTGTGCGAGCAGATTCCATGTGGGCCTACTCATAATGTTAATTTGATTCAGCTTAAAAAATGTGTTGAGTATAATAATAAGTCGAAACACAGACAATTTTAGTCATGGAAATAGAGGTTATAGTTATAGGAAAAATAAATATAGTTATATAAATATAGTTATAAACTAAATATAAAATATTTAAAATATCTCATTTTTTTATTTACGCATTTGTTCAGTCTTTTCATCATGGCCCAATGATGGTTATGTTTAGGGACAGGCCTCTAAGATTTAAAATAAATCCTACATTGAATACGAATTAGCCACTACATTGACAAAATGTAAAGTAATTTAAGTTACAGATGCATCAAATGGGCTTCCGTCAAGGTATCGTCACTCAAACACAGAGCAGCATATGGTTTTAATGCAGATCAGATGCTGTTATAATGGATCTGACGCCATTTGCACTTCAGGGCTGTGTGTGGTTTGCTTATTTGCACATCAGACGCTAGGGGTTGATGACAAGCCTTTATATGTGACCTTCACGTTTCAATTATTTTGAGAGAAGCAAGCAGAGGAGGCTTCAAATTATGCATGCAGAGAAACAAATGCGACTGCAGGTCTTCACGCTCACTGAAGAACAGATATAAAAACTTGCTCGGTTTGTGCGGCCCATGCATTTTTGTGTTGTTGTAGGTGACGTGCACAAAAGAATGAATGCAAATAATGATACGCGAAAGGTATCAAATAAAATAGAGTTCACATTCATTTACATGAACAAGCGGTGTGATTCAGTCTGAACGCCCCTGCTGGCGTTTGTAAGACTAACTGATGTAGACTGTTGACTGAATTAGTATTCGACTGGTGCTTACTTAATTGAATAACAAGGACAAGCCGCAGGGCTCCTTTCAATCTTTATTTAGCCTGAGTTGAATGGTCAACTGTGTGTGTGTGTTTTACATGGGTCATACACCATGTATTTACATTGGTTTACACTGTATTTAAACTCTGAACTTAATAACAACAAATAATAATAATAGCGCCATCTATTGTCTATCTATCCATCCATCTATCTATGGTCCATCCATCAATCCATAGTCTATTTATTCATCCCATCCATACATCCATCCATGCATAGTCCATTCATCCATCCATTCAGCCATTCATAGTCTATTTATTCATCCATCCATTCAACCATTCAGTCTATTCATTCGTCCCTCCATCCATGGTCTATTCATCCATGGTCTATTCTTTCATCCATCCATCCATCCATCCATCCATCCATCCCTCTATAGCAGGGGTGCTCAACCCTGCTCCTGGAGATCGACCTTCCTGCTGATCGAACTGATCAAACACACCTGAACCAATTAATTAGGACCTGAACAGCACTCCATAATTACAGACAGGTGTGTTTGATATGGGTTGCAACTGAAATCTGCAGGACAGTCGATCTCCCCTGATCTATAGTCTATCCATCCATAATCTATTTATCCATCCATTCATCCATTTTTAGTCTATCCATCCATCTACAGTCCATCCATCCATCCATAGTCTATCCATCCATCTATAATCTATTTATCCATCCATCCATCCATCCATCCATTTTAGTCTATCCATCCATCCACAGTCCATCCATCCATAGTCTATCCATCTATCCATAATCTATTTATCCGTCCATACATCAATTTTTAGTCTATCCATCCATCCACAGTCCATCCATCCATCCACAGTCTATCCATCCATCCATCCATCCATAGTCTATCATCCATCCATCTATAGTCTATCCATCCATAGTCTATCCATCCATCCATCCATAGTCTATCCATCCA
>CAIGQQ010033573.1:54704-88476 GCA_903798035.1 Danio albolineatus
TATATATATATACACACACACACAATTAAAATGCTTTTTCGGCAATGTTTTATTAATTGTTTTAATTTGTTTCTGTTATGGCTGTCGATGCTTGTAGTAAGGCGACCTTGGGTGTCTAGTAAGGCACCAACTACAAATAAAATGAATTATTATTATTATTACTCGCGTGAACGAGCACCAATTTGCCAGTGATTTCAGGCATTTGTCAGCGACTTCACAAAACCTGTCAGCGAGTCAAAATCGGGGCTAAAATCATGCAGTCTGAACTCGGCATAAATAGTTTGTTTATTTATTTATTTTAATTTTAAGAAAAAAAACATATAAAAGATGACTGACTGATATAAGAAATAAACTTAAATAATAACAATGAAATAAAAAAATATAAAAGAACGGGAATTGCTGACGGCCCCCAAATTTCTAGATTTACCACTGCTTATATATAACATTTAAAAGTGATTTAAAACACATGAGCTTTTTGTGTCCAGATTTATATTCAGTTATTACATTCAGCTCAAGTGTTTCTTTCACGTACTGCAGCAAAGTACGTTGGTTGGCCTGAAACTGTTGCCAGTGTCTTGGATGAATTATACAGTGATTTGGGGGTGAATAAAGGGAGAAAAGCTCCTCTATGAGCACTTCTGCTGCTTCTCTCTGCTTTATCTAGTCTGTCTGAATGTTTCAGCTCTCCCATAGATCCTCTCAGGGGCCTTTAAAATGAGAACAGGGCTCAGGGCTGGAACAGTGCTGATATTTGCAGTGTTTCTCTGTGTCTGGTCAGTTTTGATTTGTTACTGTACATGTTTCAAGTCAAGTTGGGCTTGTCATTCCACTACATATGTGGACATACAGTGGAACGATATGTTATGTCATAAATATAAACACAACACTGGATGTAAGAGCTATTTTAAACCTACATCACGAACATACTGGAGCGGTAATCTACTCTACATAGTTTAGTTTTTATGGTATACATACACACTAAATTACCAGGCCCGTAGCCAGCCCAGTGAAAGGAGAGGTTCTTTTTTCCTCAAAAAGTGGATCTTTTTGCAGTTGCTCATGCTCTATTTAATTAAATCATTAAAAGTATGTAAGTTTTTGACTCTTCTAAAGCATAAAAATACTATAATATGTTTGCAGATATTTAAAGGCGCAGTATGTAAGTCTGACACCCAGTGGTTGAACTAGGTATTACATTCCTGGATCAAAACAAACAGAAGTGCAGGTTGCCATATTGAGAAGCGAGTCTGACTTAAAGGGCACCTGTTTCGAAAAAGCTACTTTTCAAGCTGTTTGGACAGTCATATATGTAGGTATAGTGTATAGACGGTCATATCGGGGTGATTTAAACACACTCAGTCCTTTTATTTTCAATTCAACAGCGTAAAAATGGTGGACCAACTGGAGCGGTTTTGAGGCCGATCGCAACTTGACGAAGGAGTGCGGTCCCCCCGCCCATCGAATTGATTGACAGGCGCGTATTAACATGTTTCCGTAGTAACGCGTATAATCATATCAACAAGACAGGATGTGCGCAAAGCAAGCGGGAATAAAAGGTCTGTTCAGTTCACGAAGGTCATTAATCATCATCAGATGTGATCAAGAGTGAGTTTCACAAGTTTAAAATGTTTTAAAACAGTGCATGTTTGTGATGAATTACAGCGATTTACTTCAGCTTTACTTCATCACCACAGCGGCGTGTCAGGACAATTATAAAAGAAGACACTTCAATCTCGGTTTGTTGATTTTTATTTTGTACATTAACATAACAGATATCCATACAGCAGTGGATATTAACCTGTAACCTGTCACATTTGCTTGCAAAAAGAGTGCAAAGCTCAACACGCACGCTGTCTGTATGTGTGTCATACCTGTCAACATTGGGATTTGAAAATAAGGGATACACCTAACCCCCCCTGCTTCAGTGAACTTGAACTTAAACAAGTATATTAAAATCCATTAATTTTCACTAGTCTTTTTTTTCAAAGTGTGCTTTAAATGCTTTAAAAACTGAAGTTAAATCTTTTGTAGACTAGAAATATATGTACTTTATATCATTTATTTAAAAAATGCAGGCAATACATTATAGATTAATTTTATAAAAAAAATATTATATTAATCTTATTTTTTAATTCAACTATAGGGGTGCGGTCAGGTACGGGCCCTACAAGACATTGTGCCCAGGGGCCTCTGAGTTCTTAATCCGGGCCTGGTCAGGGGTGATCAACAGGGAAGAGTAGACATATTTTTATTAGACGTAGATTTATTAAATTACAATTGTCAATAATACAAATTACCACTATTTAAATTCAGATTGTTTTGGCGTAATAATAGCTCCATACTGCCGAACCTAATATTTTAGTGACATATTTTAAATACAAAGTTGTTTGTTTAATTTTATACCAGGATAAACGATTCACACTTGTAGGGTTAGCATCACTTTTTCCTGGGCTTAAAGGAGCATTCCACTTATTCTGGGTTTCACCATTTTTTTTAACCCATTCTGCCAATCTCCAGGTCTATCAAGAACACTTTTAGCTTAGCTTAGCATAAATCATTGAATCGGATTAGACATCATTTATAAATGTTTCCTATTTAAACGTGACGCTTCTATAGTTACATTCTGTACTAAGACCGATGGAAAATAAAAGTTCCTATTAGGCTGATATAGATAAAAACTATACTCTCATTCCGGCATCTAGAAACTGTGCTCCATGGCTGCTGCAGGTACTATATAATTACACAATGTCTGAAAATTTACAAAATTGACAAAAAAAGGGGCTCATTTTACAGATTAAACAGTTTTAAACAGTTGAGTTTTACCATTTTTGAAACCATTCAGTCGATCTCTGGGCCTGGAGGGAGCACTTTTAGCTTAGCATAAATCATTGAATCGGATTAGACCATTAGCAATTTGCTAAAAAGAGGCCAAAACGTTTAGAAAATTTTCCTATTTAAAGCTCGACTCTTCTCGTGTACCAAGGCAGATAATAAAAGTTGCTACTGTCTAGGCCGTTATGGATAGGAACTATACTCTCATTCTGGTAACAAGAAACTTTGCTGACATACTATGGCTGCAGCAGGCGCAATATAATTACACAGTGTCTGAAAATTGGCTAAATTCCATCAATATAATCAATGTGACCACTCTACCTTTTTGAAGGCTCATTTTACAGATTGAACAGTTTTAAACACTCGAGTTTTACCATGTTTCTCAGATTCTGGTGGAAGCACTTATAAGGCTCATTTCCACTGAGTGGTACAGTACGGGTCACCTTTATCAGGCTTGCGTTTTCACTGCTAAAGGGTACTCTTTTGGTGGACGTGGTGTACGACAAAAAGTATAAGTCGACGTCATTCTCGCTCGAGGAAATGCCTATAGTAAAGCTGTACGGGTTGTTCACATATCATATGAGAAGCACTTCTCACTAAACAGAGGCTTTTGACACATAAATACTATTGTTCATTAGTAACCTCTCTATGAACATGATCTGATTATAACTAGATCAATGATGTGAAATAGCCTACTGTCTGCGATTATATAAAATAAATAAATAAATGCAGCATATATGAACACATACAGCCCCTTACAGTCTCCGATGTTAACAATTACAGAAAAACTACACACAGCACACATTTATGTCTTATTTAGGTTCAAAAACAACACGAAATATAGCCCAGAGTCAGTGCAAACCCCTCATCTGTGTCTGTAACCTTCACCAGCACATGTAAACTCTTATTAGAAAGTAATTCCGTCATTCCGAGTTCATAATAGTCCAGAAGGTGATGATAATAGTTAAATGTAGCAGTTTCTTCATGTTTGCTGAAACAATAATTTGCTCTTTTGTTTTTTCCGGCTTCTCCTTTGTTTTGCACGCATCAGTCTCGCGTTTGTCTGTTTCTGAAAGGATCGGGTTTCAAAAGCACGTCAATCAAGTGCACGTTATTATCATCAGCTCAAGAAGTTTGTTATTTCAAATATTGACACGCACGTGAGAAAGCAAAACCGCTCGCGCTTTAGACAGGCTCGTAAAAAACTACGGGGCACAGGGGAGAATCTGCTCTTCTCTTGGCTTTGTGGATGTTCATCAAGACGACGACAATGTTTGTTTGAGCTCGGGTCGACCCTGGCTCGTTATTATACGTAAATATTTTTTGGTGTAATATCTCAGCTGTGTATTAAACATGGCGGGTCCTTTGTTTTCATTCTGGCTTGTTGCGCGAGCAAATAACGTACCTTTGTAAACCAATAGCGTTCAGCTGGACGTCTAGCTCCGCCTTTTGGTCAACCTTTGCAAAGGGAACGCTATTTGCAAAGGGTGACCAAAAAGTGCTACGGTACGGTTCGGTACACTTTTAGAAAGTGGAAACGGGCATAAAAACGTACCGTACTGTACCACTCAGTGCAAACGGGCCATTAGCTTAGCTTAGCATAAATCATTGAATCAGATTAGACCATTAGCATTTTGAACAAAAGTGACCAAAGAGTTTCGATCATTTTCCTATTTAAGCTAGACTCTTCAGTAGTTACATCGTGTACTGCAACTAACAGAAAATTAAATTAGCCATTTTCTTGGCCTAGGAACTACATTCTCACTCCAACATAATAAAAGGAACTTTGTACGAAGGAACACAGGGAGGGTTCCTTGCAACCATGAAGACAAGGTATAAGGTAAAAAAAAATGCTTCGAGATTTGAATATTTTGTCAGGTGATGAACCTCATACAAGATCTGGCAACTTGACAAACATGGACAAAAAGGAATTTTTCATAACTAGATTGGGCCATACTAAATACGGAAGATTTATACGGGAAATTAACAAGATGGGAGGGTGGTGGGAGATGAACGCATACCTGTCAACCCTCCTGTATTTCCCGGGATTCTCCCGTATTTTACAGTTCTATCCCGCTATCATCCCGTAAATGTATTTTCCCGTATTTCTCCCGTATTTTCAGTCGTTCTCCGACGGGTGTCAATAAACATGAAAGAGCCGATCCTCCCTATTCGCAACCCATACCACCGAACCACAAGGGGCCGCCCTTGATCTTAAATCTGTTGGAATCTGTCTGTGCTTTCGTTTTATTTAGGCAAGAAACACTCTGAAATAAACATAAAAACGGCGGGATTCCCTTTCCTTTTCATTACAGGTGCCGTCGCTCCTTCTATACAATTCTCAAAACAACCATAAAGTGGTGCGTAACTTTCAGCTGACGCGTCCGTAGTGATAAACAGACGCTGTTTCCCAAATGGATTCTGTACACTCGATTAGAAGCAAAGCGAAAGTGGATACTGTGTTTTGTGTTTGTGTTTGAACAGACATATACACATAATTAATAATAATAACATCTAAAGATGTCGATCTTGATGTTTTTTTTTTCAAACACAAATAATTTTGTCCTAAATGAGCATAAAACTTTAGAAAAGCAGTCGAATGCTTTCATTATAACGATAGATGTAAACTTCTGTTATTTATTACAGTGACACCTCTGTTATTTAATGTAATCAAACAAAAAATCTAAATAAATGAGATTCATTCACTGCTTTTTATTCATAATGTGTAAGTTATACAGTGAGGAAAGGTGAATAAGATTTGATAACTTGATCCTATTTCTTTATAACAGCTAATTTTAATAAGCTAAACTGTTTGACAATGTATACTATTGAATTTTCTTTTGTAAATAATAATATAAAAAATTATTACTGACCGTTTAACTGTTTATTTACCGTGAAACAGCTCCAGAAGGACATATTTAATAAGGGGATATTTTTATTTATTTATTTTCCCTTATTTTCACATCCCAATGTTGACAGGTATGTGAACGTGACATACAAAAGACTCCCAGGAAAAAAAACCAGAGCATTAGCAGGTATGGGCTCTGTGTAAAATATACAATAAATTAACCACAGACACTAGAACTATTACATGAACTAATCTCTATAATATTCCACATAGTTCAGTGTTTTTATCCTGCATGCAAGTACACTTTTGGTCCTTTTTTTTCAACACAGAATATGATGTTTTGTTCTTGAATAAAACATACAGTGGATAACACATCAAACAGGATCTATTCCTCTGCCAGCAGGTTTATAGACTCTCTGTGTCATATAATAAACATGACATATATGCTGCATGTATGCTGACGAAGCATTTTGGAGTTTGATGGAGAAGCTGTCACATAATAGATTCCCAATAAAAGTGCTCACTCTCACCTCCCCGCATCATTTCAATTCAGCAGCAACATATCTGCTTTATGATGCTGTGGGTCCGAAAAAGGCTTTTGTTCCTCCATAAAGATCAAACACGCAAAGCTTCTAAAGTGCAGAGACTTCATGTCCATGGCAGGCCGTTTAGACATTTAATCCATAAAACAGTATCAATTATCATGCTAACAGTACTTAGTTTTCTTTAGTTACCCTTTCCATTGAGGACTCATTCATTAGTTCTTTAGGTAATGTCATTAGATACTAGAACTAATTCATTTCATATTCATTCATTTTCTTTTCGGCTTAATCCCTTTATTAATCCGGGGTCGCCACAGCGGAATGAACCGCCAACTTATCCGGCATTTGTTTTACGCAGCGGATGCCCTTCCAGCCACAACCCATCTCTGGGAAACACATTCATACATTCTCATTCACACACATACACTATGGACAATTTAGCTTACCCAATTCACCTGTACCGCATGTCTTTGGACTGTGGGGGAAACCGGAGCACCCGGAGGAAACCCACGCAACCACGGGGAGAACATGCAAACTCCACACAGAAATGCCAACTGGCCCAACCGGGACCTGCCCCAACCGGGGATCGAACCAGCGACCTTCTTGCTGTGAGGCGAACGTGCTACTCACGCGCCACCGTGGCGCCCTTCATTTCATATTAATGTTTATAAATAGATATACTAAAACTTATGCATTGCTCATTTTATTATTCAATTTCCTTCGACTTAGTCTCTATTTCAGAGATTACCACAGTGAAATGAACCGCCAACTATTCCAGCATATGTTTCACGCAGTGGATGCCCTTCCAGTCGAAACCCAGTACTGGAAAACACCCATACACTCTCACATTCACACACACACTCATACACTACAGCCAATTTAGTTCATTCGATTCACCTACAGCGCATGTCTTTGGACGGTGGAGGCAACCGGAGCACCTGGAGGAAACCCACACGAATACGGGGAGAACATGCTAACTTCAACGAAAATGCCAACTGGCACAGTTGGGACTCAAACCAGCAACCTTCTTGCTTTAAGGCGACAGTGCTAACCACTGAGCTACCATGCCACCTTTGCAGGAAGTGACCAACCTAAAAATTTGAATCACTTAACTTGCAATTAAATCCATATCTAACCATGACAAACAATATATCGTTGGAAAGGTCTAAGACTTCTGAATGCATATTTCATCACTGTTTTTTTAAGTAGAAAGAGTAACAAAATAAAAAAACACATTTAATGTCATCCTACGACCTGTGGGAGCATTTACGGTTACATATTAAACCATTATATTATAGTCTAAAGCAACCTTGTTCCTGGAAGCACACCAACATGTATACATATTTTATTTTACATACTTATTTTGCAGTCTCTTCTAATGTAATGTACTGTAAACACACACTTACACATCTGCATTGGTCACTTTGTGTAACATTACACTGCAACACAGCAAATTATGAGGTGCTGAATATCTGGTATACGCCCCTGTAGTGTTATAGTGTTAAAATCCAAGTGTACAAATATTGTTTTTAACACTGATGTGGGCGTAAATTAAATGTTTTAACACTCATTGTAGTAAGGCAACAGAAAAGAGTTCATTGACATTTGATATTATTATTATTATTATCATCATTGCAGGGTGTTAAAACATTCAAATATGCACTTTTTAGTAAATTTCACGTGGGAAAAATGTTAACTTTTACTCAAGTCAGTTTAAAGAAAATTTTAATTTATATTAAATATGACCTGGCAGTGGTGATAGAGTATTTAATCCAGTATACGGTTTTTGCACCCTTAGTGTAAAGTTATTTTCTCGTATATATATATATATATGAAGAGTTTGATTGCAAAAGCGATAAACGCCATTTTTTGTTCTATGGATTTTATGATTGGAAATCACTGTTCAGATGTTCCCTTATCTATGTGTGAATTGCTGTCATTAACACAATTTAAGAATGAACATTTTAGGCCTACTACAAAATTTATTTTTTCACAAAACACGATATCCAAATTTGCTCATTGATTTAACGGTAATATCAAAACAAAAAAACATGTTTTTAAAAAGAGGATTCACTAGGCTAACTAAAAACATTTGCCATTTAATTGTTTATACTGTAGGCGAGCTGTCAGTCACAGGCTACGTCGGTCTGCCAGTCAGAGAATCAAAGCTTCAGAGTCGAGCTAACCTCATGGATTTTGATGACGGATTGGAGCCGGTCATTCCAACTGCATAATAGTAATAGTAATAATAATAATAATAATAATAATAATAATAATAATAATAATAATAATAACAACATTCGGTGCAACAGGAACTGTGCCATCGCGGCTCCGCCCACTCGGTTCATACAGGTTTGGTTTTCAGCAGCGGTGTGAAGGAGCCTCCACTCCTTCTGTAACAAGCTACAAGTCGTTTATTTAACTAACTTAATCTTACTTATCTATATTATAACTAATCACAATTAGTCCGAAGCTGTTTAAGGATGGTTGAAACGATAAACATCCTGCAGTTTGTTTGCTCTGACAGCTCAGCCGGTATGCTTTTATCCGACCTTTTCATTCAGGGACTGCCCTGGATGACTGGCACATGCCATAGGCACATTATGGTTATTATGGCATTATGTTTTTGAATATTATGAATATTTACGATCTATTGATAAATTATTGTTAATTTTCCCACTGATGATCCAAAAGATTTCTTCAAATGCCACAGTGAAGCCTGCTTAAAGCCATTGGTGCCCCAGCAAAAAAAAAAAAAAAAAGAAAGAAAGAAAAAGTTATGTTATATTGTGTATGTTCTGGCCAAAACTAACTAACTAACTCAGAATCTTATTATTTATAATCAATCTTTGTATATACTGTTCCATATAGTTTTTATTAATTTTAATCAATTTAAGATGTTTGACAATGTTAAGATAAATATGTTGCATTTTGGCATGCTTTTTGACTAATTTATGAACTATTTATAGACATAAAATTCAATAAAAAATATCCTGAATTTGAAGAATATGTGTCCCTGGTCTTCACTGAGCTCAAGTAATAGTTTAACGTACAGAAATTGTGAATAGACTTGACTGTTAATGTCTTCAATAATAATGTCAAATAACCAACATTTCTCAAAATGGATATAAATCCAAATCAAATATACTAAAAATCTACTAGTAGGCCAAAGTTTATAAATAAAAACTAGATATAGATAAAAATTAAAAAGGCTTGCCATACTCGTGCCCCGCTGCCGGCCAGTGCCTTTTGTTTCTGTATGCAAATAACTTTGATTAAAGCCAAACAAACCAGATATTATTCTAGGGACCGACGCTCTCAGCACAATTACTAAATCCGCGGCTCCTACGTACTAAATTTGCATCTTATCCTTGCTGTTTATCGTGTCCACACATGACTCCGATAGCTCTTTTTTTGACTGAATAAATAATGAACAGGGATTTGGGCTTTAGATGCGAGATGTCTTTATAATTTATACCATCGGAGCTTCACAGCTGAATACAAGTGTGATGGATATACGGTCGTGGGATATTATCCTAAACGTTCCAGCAGTCCCGATTTCGCAGAGGAGGGAGAGAGGTGACTATAAAAATGATAAATACTGGGATGCAACAGATATTGTGGCTTGGCGTTTCGGTTTCCAGCATAAAACAATAGCGCGTGTTGAAATCCATTAGTGTAAAGGGAGGAGAGCCAGACAGGGCTGTGCAGTTATCACTTATTTATTCATGAGACTCGTTATGTAGTCTTTAATTAAAAGACATTTATCAGTTTTTTTCATTGTCAGTTTGACAATCTCATAGTTCAGTCAGAAATCTCAAATGTCAAGTGAAAAAAAGATGTTTAGTGCTCATTAAGAAACACTTTTTGCTTATTTATTTGGAACATGTTTTGCTTAAATCTTAAATATCTCAGTAATAAATACTCAACTTGCTGTAGACACAACTAAGGGATTGAAAATGGAAAATTCTGTCATCATTTAATGGCATAATCAGGTAAACATCATTTATGTTTACTTGTTAAACACAGTTGAGTTTCTTGAGTTGAACACAATTGAGATGAACACAAAAGAAAATATTTTGAAATATGCTGAAAACCGGTAACCATTGACTTCCATGGTGTTTTCAGCGTATTTCAGAATATCTTCTTTTATGTTCAATGGTTCATTTTTTGGGGTGAACTATCACTTTAAAATGTGAAATATACATACATAAAGGTTTGTATTTATACTTTCAGATGATAAACAGACAGGAAATGACAACTCGAGAAAAAAGAAAAATATTTTGTACAAACTAATGTACAAAAACAATAAAACATCATAAACTGACTCTGCAAATTAGGCAAATACAACATTAAAAATACACTTAAGTGCACTTAGACAACACTGACGACTGTTTTAGAGCCCTTATTATGCATTAAAAAGTGTCTTATTTTTTGTTTTGGGGTCTCCAACAACAGGCTGATATGCATGCATGGTCAAAAAACATTTCATTGTCTAATAACGTGTTTTTATTTTTACCTAATTATCCCAGCGACTCCCATATGATTCATTCAGCGATTCATTTGTTTCCAAACCCATCCTTGCAGCGATGCTAAACTGGTCTGATTGGTCTGATGACCCAGTCTGTTGTGATTGGTCGACTGCATTCAGCGTGAGATGGAGAGAAACACCCACCATGGCTCATCAACATTGCTGAAGTAGTCAAAGTGCAGAGTGTATGTGTGAGCCCAATGCAGGACTGCACTACTGCAGTGCAGTTTAACACCAGCATATTAATCTAATCTTAACCATAACTAATAACAGTGACACACATTCAGTATTGCTCCACATAGTGGGAAAAGCTGATCTAATTTGAAACTTGACCGCGGCACGTGTGTAGGAACAGCTGTTGGTGGCAATCGCAATGACAAACAGCAGAGGATTGAACTCACAAATGCATTCAAATCCATGAACAAAGCAGCACGCGCACATTTTCAACGTGGCTTTATGAGAATATAAAAAGTTAACCAGATACAGTACAAGCCACGTTGAGTGATTACAAGTAACAAAACACAAAATGCATAATTTGCCAGCTAGAGAAAACAAGGAGGTGACCATTGTAAGTTACTTACATTTGTGAAATGGAGGAAGAAACTGGTCCATGAACTGTGTACTGTAAAGTTCCTGTCAAGCTCTGCAAAGTCCCATACATCAATAGTCTTTTCTGATCCTTCCTTTAACAAATGGCTGACAAATCCCCAGTTGTAAGCATGTAGATTGCTGAAGCACTTGTCAGAAAAATGACAGGAACACAGCACAAGGCTGGGGTTATAATGCTGAGGTATTATTGCAAAAATAAACTTCAATCATTGACTCTTCACAGCCTCTTTAGGTAGAGAAAATAACACTAACTTTCCCCTCACACTTCAGAGCACAGCGTCTTCCTGACATGATTCAACCTAAATCTGCTAGTGTTTGTCTTCTTTTTCAAAAGTCTTTTCCGATCCTTCCTTTAACAAAGGCCAATGAATCCCCCGTTGCAGGGTAGATTATTGCATTAATCACCAGAATGTTCACTCATCTTTAGTCATGATCAGTCCCACACACACCTGCACTCTGCTAGCGTTTAAAGGCAAATGCACTTTTATGTTTTATCAGACCCAGCACTTCATATTTGGTATAGTTTTGTGTTGATGTTGATACGAACAGGCAAAAGATCCGGACGAACGGCGAACAATTTAAACAACGAATCTAATCTTTTATTTTTAAAAAATCTATAGTTTTAAACCAGGTGCATTTTGAGATTTAAACCTCAGCTGGATGTTTTCATTTCTTTAGAGCCATATTAGGGGCTCTTTAACTCTACAAATGTGCAATATGTAATTAAATTTTTACTTAACATTATTTTTTAACATTGTCTTTGTAATACATTTTGAAAGTACTCTTACACCTTACTAGTACAGGGTTGGACTCCCTTTTGCATTCAGAACTGTCTTAGCATAAACTCAACAAGGTTCTGGAAATATTCCTCAGAGATTTCAGTCCATATTGACATGACAGCATCACACAGTTACTGCATCCATGATGCGAAAATTCCACCACATCCCAAAAGTGCTCTATTGGCCATTTTCTGTAAACCCTAATGGTGCCACCATGCCACGTTCAAAGTCACATAAATCACCTTTCTTCCCCATTCTGATGCTCAATCTGAACTGCAGCAGATCATCTTGACCATGTCTACATGCCTAAATGCACTAAGTTGCTGCCATGCGATTGGCTGATTAGACATTTGTGTTAATGAGTAGTTGGACAGGTGTACCTTATAAAGTGGCCACCGAATGTACGTTCACAAGTTGACCAATATACTAAAGCATGTAAAGTAAGTGATTTTAAATGTTGCCTCAAATTGCATTGTAAATGCATTTTAAATGTGTTTAGTGTACAATAAATAGTTCTACCAACCAACAATGTGTATACGTACTGTATTTATTAATCTAAACTATATTAAAATTTTGTAAAAAAAATTATAACTAAAGTCCAAGTGCAGTTTGACAACGCATTTCCAACTGAACTGGAATGTTGAGTAGGGGGCGGGGTCTAATTTTGCTCTCCTTTCATGTTTCACTTGCAGCAAACGAACTGTTGGAGCGGCGTGGCTAAACATCTCATTCCATTGCCATTCCAGAGTGAAAGTAAATGGTAACATTTTCACAGATTCATTGTTCACCTTACGACTAACAATGTGCCTTAGCAAAACAAATATTGCACATTTTCATTTAACAGAGACTTTAAATGGGTTTGAAAGTTCAACTGATTTAATAGAATTACATTTGACAAATTACAAATAATGTGCATTTATGTATCTGAAAGCATTACATTACATTTAACCCACACTTTGTGTTTGAATATTCTTAATAATTTGTCAACTCTATAAAAAGATACTAACACACTTTTTCGCTACACGATTGATCATAAAATGAATATTATCAGGTAATACTAACAATTAAAAGCCCAAAAATCATTTAACATAACTTTTAAAGTACAAACATATTTTAACAATCAATTTAAACATGTAATTTAAATCATTACTCACTCTAAAGTCTAATTTTAAAGCATTTTTGCTGTTTATTTAGTTAATTTTTTAAATCAAATACCAAATGTGGAGCATTTTTAAGTGATACAGTTGTGATACATGTCCTCATTTCACACTCAGCAAGCTTTCACTGCATTGATACCTTTTCTGATATTCATATTAGCACCACAACATTTATTTCCAAGAGAAACTGTCTCGCAGGGAAATGAAAAGGCGAGCCGAAAACATGGCCACAGGCTCTTCTGCCTGCATTTGACAAGCTAAAATGTGGCCTGTTACTTATTCTGCTTGTGTGGATGATGAATCCACCAAAAATCCATAAATCAGAGGCTGCCTTTCATCATTCTGCTGCCGTGCTAAACTCCAACCGCCTCGTGTTCATGTCAACTACAGCATCCCAGGTGCAATCCGTCTGCAAAAACTCTGAGCACACCAGCCAGACATTACCTCGGAGATTCACAAATCACACAGCCAAGAATGAAGCGGGGTCTGTGCACTGCACAACACACTGTCTCATGGCAGACAAGAGATTATTATTTAATCAATTATGAACGATAATTAAAAGTCTGCATTATTCAGATCGCCTCACAGCAAGAAGGTCGCTGGTTCGAGTCCTGGCTGAGTCAGTTGGCATTTCTGTGTGGAGTTTGCATATTCTCCCCCTGTTGGCATGGGTTTCCTCCGGGTGGTTGTCCCCCGCAGTCCAAAGACGTGCTATAAGTGAACTGAACAAACTAAATTGGCCGTAGTGTATGTGTGAGTGAATGTAAGTGTATGGGTGTTTTCCAATACTAGGTTGCAGCTGAAAGAGCATCCACTGTGTAAATAGAAAAGTTGGTGGTTCATTCCGCTGTGGCGACCCCAGATGAATAAAGGGACTAAGCCGAAGGAAAATGAGTGAATGAATTATTCAGACAGTATTTGATGCTTGAAGACTGCATTGCAGGGTCTTCTAAGACTTCAAACACTTGAGTTGGTACTACATTTGTTTATTAATACAAACTATAAACGCACTGAAAGGTTTTACGGGTGTCTGTCTGGTCTAACACATAATAAATATGTAAGAGCACAGTTTGTCTTCACACACTTATTTCATTCATTCATTTTCGGCTTAGTCCCTTTACTAATCAGGGCTCGCCACAGCGGAATGAACTGACAACTTATTCAGCATATGTTTTACTATACGTAGCGGATTCCCTTCCGGCTGCAAACCATCACTCGGAAACATGCATACACACTCATTCACACTCATACACTACGGACAATTTAGCCTACCCAATTCACCTGTATGTCTTTGGACTTGTGGGGGAAACCCACGCGAACACGGGGAGAACATGCAAACTTCACGCAGAAATGCCAACTGACCCAGTCGAGGCTCGAACTAGCGACCTTCTTGCTGTGAGGCGATCGAACTCACCTGTTCAACTTCCATTAGCTACATTACTCAATTCAAACTCACAGACTGAAGAGTGATTGAGAAATTATGCATATAAATAGCCTATATAAACAAATTCAGCGACGTAACTTGCATATTAAACATATGCAAAAGGTTGCAAGGTTTCATTCACGAGAAGGGGTTTCGGCGGGGTCTCATTAACGCTTCACATTAGGCGTGACGTAAGCAGCGCATGAACTGACGAGCGCAGACCCGCGTGTCCCGCGCGCTCAAAACAGACGCAGCGCGCGCTCCGAGCCGCATACGAGCTTCCCTGCTCATCCAGACCAAAAAAAACACGACAAAAGATCTGATCCGGATAACACCGACAGGAGAAAACATCTGCGTGCATCATGAAGTTTGCGGCTTTTCTCTGCGTGCTCGTTTTCCTCGCTGCGGGTGAGTCCAATACTCTGATACTCTACATATAAAATCACTGGATAATCATTTCAGCACCACGGCCAGCAACACGACACTTTCACTGCAGAACTACAGTAGTACATCACGACGGACATTTCTTCTGTATGTTGTTTTTGTTTAAGTGAAACCTAATAGGTGATACTGAAATATCATTTAGCACAAACATACTGTAATACAAAGCTTTCACTCTCAGATGGAGAGTCCATACCAGTTGAGCAGGACAGCCGAAGAGAGGAGCTGGTATGCTGTGTCTTCTGTCTATGTGAAAAACAATACAATGCATTTATTTTCCCATTCGTTTTATTAAAGTACATTCCTTCTTTTATAGCTTACCAAGTGTTTAGTTGAGATCCTTTCGAAGGCGCTGTATAAGACCGATGATACTCCGCTGCATCCAGAATGCAAAAGCATCCTTACACCAGGTATGTGTTGCTTTCATTGTGTTTTTGAGGTTGGAGAATTATGAGTTATTAGCGGGTGATCAAATATGGACACTGAAAAAAAATATTTTATTGCATTTACTCTATTTTTGTAAGATAATTGGTTGCAAACACTTCATATGGGGGATAAATTTAAACAAAATAAATGTAGTAATGTTCAACTTAGCTTAAATTCAGCTCATTTAAATTGTTTTCTACCAATTAACTCAGAAAAATGTAGTAAATCCAATGAATCTTTTTTTTTCCAGTGCAGACGCCTCATCAGGGTAATTCAAGCATAACAGTGTTTGCATTTAAATGTGTTGTGAAATATCATTTGGACATGTAGCGCTGGAACAGTCACACTATATCTTCATCATTTCTAACTTCAGCACATCGTGCTTGGTGGATGAGACGGTTATGGGTCAGTGGTTTCATTTTAAGAGTGTAGACTAATAATTGGATGAACTCATGCAATGCAAACACACTGAAATGAAAATGAGTTACAAGCAAAGAGCACTTAAAAAAAATAATAATAATAATTCACACTCAAGTAAAAGTACCATTACTTTACGGATGTAGTTTCCTGTAAGTAGTAAAAGTACACAGCAAAATCCTCTGAGTAAAATGAGTGTATTTGGTCCCTCTCTAAATTGAGTAAAAGTTACTCAGCAGCAGAGTTAAAGTTAACGAGACAATGAAAGGATTAATTAAGGATGATTGAGCACAGATGATGAACACCTGCTGTTAATAAGCAAAATCAGAAGAGAAACACAAAACTACATTTACCTTCAGTAACAGCCTTAGATGAAATAAACTGAAATAAAACACATTTAATCTCTCAAAATCTCAGCAGAGGATCATTAAGCAACTCCACAAACAGCAGCTTTACTTATTACCAACCTGTTTGGCCTTATTTCTGCCACACTACAACAATAAAAAACATCACTTTGTGTTTTAGTGATAAGCGAATCTGCTGCTGCGGTTTGATGTCAGTTGTGATTTTGTTTTTCTCTTCTGTTTATGCTTAATAACAGCAGGTGTTCATCATCTGTGCTCAATCATCATTAATTAATCCTTTCATTGTCTTGTTAACTGTAACTCTGCTGCTGAGTAACTTTTATTCAATTTAGAGAGGGACCAAATACACTCTGAACTGAGTCAATTTTACTCAGAGGATTTTGCTGTGTAGAGTAAAAGTATCTGTTGTAAAAACTACTTAGAGTCTGAGTAAAATGTAGCCATTCTCAAAGTAGTCTAGAGTAGAGACTGTTATGCAATTTGCGCATGTATTTGAAAACGAAACATTGTGTAGTGCATTTAGCATTTACGGCATTTGGGCATAAGGGATTTCACTCATCATGCAGCAGGTGTATGTTGTTTTGTCATCATGGAGTCTAAACGGGCATTGCAGGTAACAATTTTGCTTCTTGGACACTTTTAATTCTTCCACAGTGTACATCAGGGGTGCTCAACCCTGTTCCTGGAGATCTACCTTCCTACAGAGTTCAGCTCCAACCCTGATCAAACACAAATGAACCAATTAGTTAAAACCAGAACAGCACTTGATAATTACAGGTTGCAACTGAAATCAGCAGGAAGGTAGATCTCCAAGAGCAGGGTTGAGCACCCCTGCTGAACACGTTTGCTGCATTTATAAAGCATCCGTGTCTTGAGGTTGGACTGTTTGATGCGATTTTGTAAATCGTAGTCAAAACTGATTATTCTACTTAACCACTCTTTGCAGACAAGAAAAAAATGAAGGAGTGACTGCAGGTTGAAAGAAATAGTGCAGTAAAAGTACCAATGCAGCACTAAAACATACTTAAAGTACACATTTTTGAAACTACACTACATGATAAAAGTCTTGTTGTCGATCTCAGTTGTAAAAGCAACAAATAATAACTTGACTTCTAGTTAATCATTTGTAAAAGTTGCAGAAGGTTGATTTTTCTGATGAATCATCTGTATGAATCATACTGCAGAAGACCTATTGGAGCCCGTATGGACCCTAGATTCTCACAGAAATCAGTCAAGTTTGGTGAAGGAAAAATCATGGTTTAGGGTTACATTCATTATGGGGGTGTGAGAGAGATCTGCAGAGTGGATGGCAACATCAACAGCCTGAGGTATAAAGACATTTGTACTAGTCAAGACATACTTCAGCCTCCACATCAAAGCTACTGAAAGCAAATAAGGTCGAGGAGCTCCAGGATTGGCCAGCACAGTCACCAGACATGAACATTATTGAGCATGTCTGGTGTAAGAAGGAGGCATTGAAGATAAATCCAAAGAATCTTGATGAACTCTGGGAGTCCTGCAAGAAGTCTTCTTTTGCCGTTCCAGATGACTTTATTAATACGTTAGAGTCATTGCAGAGATTCTCACACAAAATGATCAACTAGAAGTCAAGTTATTATTTGTGGTTTCTAAGACTTGGAAAGGTGACAAGACTTTTGTCAGGTAGTGTACTTCGTAAAGTTCAACTCCTGATAAAAAACTACTCAATTATTTTTTTTGTTTGCAATTCACTGTTTAGACCACTGGTTACAAGTAACCATTTTTTTATGCAGGTTTTGTGTCCATTTTTATTTCTACCTCACTTTAGGACCAGGTCATTCCAAAGATGTGAAAGATACTCAAGAACCAAATCAGGAGGAGCTGAAAAAACCAAGAGAGGAGTATAAAGTCAAAGATGAAGAACTCACTGACCATCTCCTCAAGGCTGCTGACAAACGGGAGGAGCTGGGTGATGAACGGAGCCAAGAAGAGTTCCCAAGCTTCGTTAAAAGAAGAACCAAAGACAGACGTGAGGAAATGGATAATGAACGAAGCCAGGAAGAATTCCCAAGTTTCATGAAAAGAGGAATCAAGGGTAAACGTGAGGGAATGGATGATGAACGAAGCCAAGAAGAGTTCCCAAGTTTCATCAAAAGAAGACTAAAGGAAAAACGTGAGGGAATGGATGACGAACGAAGCCAGGAAGAGTTTCCAAGTTTCATGAAACGAAGACTAAAGGAAAAACGTGAGGAACTTAATGACGAACGAAGCCAGGAAGAGTTCCCAAGTTTCATGAAAAGAAGACTAAAGGAAAAGCGTGAGGGAATGGATGACGATCGAAGCCAGGAAGAGTTCCCAAGTTTCATGAAGAGAAAACTAAAGGAAAAACGTGAGGGAATGGATGACGATCGAAGCCAGGAAGAGTTTCCAAGTTTCATGAAAAGAAGACTAAAGGAAAAACGTGAGGGAATGGATGACGATCGAAGCCAGGAGGAGTTCCCAAGTTTCTATAAAAGATTCAACATGCATAAAAGAGAAGATCCTGATGATGACAGAAGCCAGGAGGAATTTCCCCAGAAAAGATTTTTCTCTATGATGTACAAGCGTGATAATCCTGATGAGGAGCGCAGCCAGGAGGAATTCCCTTTCTACGAGTATAAAAGAAGTCATCTTCTGACCAGCAGGGAAAAACGTGATGAACTGGACTACGACAGAAGTCAAGAAGCCTTCCCAAGTTACATGATCAAAAGAACCTACGGGGATGGAGATGAAGAGGATGAGGGGATGGAGAAGAGGATCTGGAAGCCAACCCACAGATACCACCATAAGAAAAAGCACCACAAGCGCAGCGAGAATGGGGACATCGAAGAACCAGATTACGATAGAAGTCAAGAGGACTTCCCAAGCTATGTCAACAAAAGAAACTACATCAATGGAGAAGAAATGGACGAAGAAAGTGAGGAGAGAGAGAAGAGGATCTGGAAGCCGACACACAGATATCATCACAAGAAGAAGCATCACAAGCGCAGCGAGAATGGGGATATCGAAGATCCAGACTATGACAGAAGTCAAGAAGACTTCCCAAGCTACACCAAAAGAACCTACGGGGATGGAGAAGTGGACGAAGAAAGTGAGGAGATAGAAAAGAGGATCTGGAAGCCAACACACAGATATCATCATAAGAAAAAGCACCACAAACGAAGTGAGAACGGGGATATCGAAGATCCAGACTATGACAGAAGCCAAGAGGACTTCCCAAGCAAAAGGAGCCAAGGTCACTACAAACAACCTGAGGAGTCTGAAGAGCAAGATGAGGATATTGCAAAACGATACTGGAAGCCCACACACAGATATCACCACAAAAAACATTATCGCAACAAGCGTGGCGACTCCATGGAGCTTGAGGTTGAAGGTGAGACAAGTCAGGAGAATGAAGAAGAGCTCAACAAAGGACAACCGAGTTCTGCAGAAGCTGCGTTGAGATACCTAACAAACAAAAAGAAGGAGTTAGAGGAGCATCTACTCAACCATGGTGACGTCTATGAGGAACGCTCTCCATTGATTGACAGAGGTTACTACCATCCAGCCTGGTACAAAAAGAGCCTGAAGGTGGGCGAAAGTACTGATCAGCACCCTTACCACACTCTAGAAGAACTCGCCAAGACTCTCAGATACAAAAGAGGCCTGCTTTCTCAAGAAGAGTCACCGGAGGAGGAAATGAGCGCCCCGCAACAGGAGGTACAGTATCCTTGACAATATGTTTATTATCAGTATCCTCCTCCGAGAGTTATAATGGGTTAAAGGTCCCATGAAATTAAAGTTTTTTAGATGTTAGTATCAGTATTGTTAGTTTTTAGGATATCTATAAGCTAGTGTGCTCCGAAACAGTGACAAAATTTGTGTTTAGAAGATATAAACCTGATATAAACATGTAGTTTGTCACTTCCGCCTAAATCAATCAATGGTTTTATTAACGTCTCCTCATACTTCAGTTTTGCTTCTCATTTGATGCTCTTGAGCTCAACCACTCTTACTGGAAAAATGCTTGTAAGACAAAATGCTATTGGCTGCTTTTTTTAAACGGAGGAAGCTACACTAGGTCTAGCGATTACCTAAGATTATGTCAAACGACCAAATAAAAAAAAAAAGCACATTTTAAAGGACTTCACAGGACCTTTAGGTGTCTTAGGGCCTAAAACTGTTTAAAACTGTTACCATTAGATGGCATACATGGTGTGAATTGTGCATGCTAGGCATGGGACGATAACTGTTTTTAAGCTAAACCGCGGTTTGGTCAAGTCAAGGTTTTAAAACCGCCAAAATTGTGTGTAATATTGTTCCTCAGGTATGTTTACGACTTTTTTATTGACTTTTTGTTGTTTTATTTTTATTGACTTTCTTTTTGTTTTTTAAGACAACATCCTGCAAAAAAAAGATATCCAAAGATGCTATTTTAAATTGTTAAGACGTCGAAGACTGCAGAAGTCTTTGATTAATTTTCATTATTTAGCCTGACATTTTTACTGCTCCAAAATATTTTAAACCTTTCAAAAAAAAAAAAAAAATGTGTTCAAAGGGTTTTTTTTGTTGTTTTTTTACCCAGACATTTAAAAAGATATATATTTTAGAGCAGTAATCACAATACCGTGATATTTTTATCCAAGGTTATCATACCGTCAGAATCTTACACCTGCCCATGCCTATAGTGCACGCACACATCAGACTTAAGTTAATGTAAAAAGTGTAGGGGCGCTCTTATACATGACATGATTTTATGACATGATTTGATCACACAACTCAAACTCAAACTGACAACTCCCACATTTTTTGATGTTTAAAAATAATTGGGAGCTCATGAGCTGCTTGGTTGGCTTGTAAGTTCCTCACACACAGTATGAGATATGACCACAAACATAATTTTCCAGGCGACCTTTCCTGATGAAAAAAAAATAATAATAATAATAATAACAAAAACTCACACAAGTTTGAATAACAGCAAAAAAAAAGCACTGTTTATGCCCAAATTTAGGACAATGGCCCAAACACTGTTTTGTAAGAGGCCCTTTAAAGGGTTAACCTCAAAACCCACTTTCCAGTGTAGTATATAATTCTGGAAGATTGCACATGTTGTTTTAAGAAGAGACTGAGTTTTTGTGCACAGATTAAAATTCAATTTAAAATGAAACAAAAGTTATAGTGGTTTAAATGTATTATGTATTATTAAAAATGATTTAAATCAAATCTTTGTTCACCTTAAAATAATATGAAATAAAAACCTGAGCTCTAAAAAAAAGTTCAAAATTGAAACTGATATGAATGTTTTTTTTTTTTTTTACAAACAAATCTATGTCTCTTGTGCGTTTTAAAACCTTTTTCTTCTGTTGAACAAAAGAGAAGATATTTTGAAGAATGTTAGTTGATGGCATCCACTGACTTCCATAGTAAGAAAAAAATTACAATGGAGGTCAATGGGTGCCATCAACCAGCATTCTTCAAAATATCTTCTCTTGTGTTCAACAGAAGAAAGTCAAACAGGTTTTGAACAAGGGTGAGTAAATGATAGAATGCACATTTTTTTATTATACATTGAATCATCAGCTTGTTCAAAGACACACCGAGTCCTAAAGGTCAGTGAAGGGAGACCATAATGAGTACTTTCTCAAGCAGTTTAGAAACTAACGGACTAGCTCACACCAATGATGTATAACAAATGGATCGCTTAAATCCAAAAAACGGCAATATAAAGCACGCACTAAAAGCCAATCTGCTCAAGATGGATGAGTCGCAAGCAAAGAATGACATCAATGCAATCAAACTTGCTTTATGGAGCTTGAAATTTTCCACTTGAATGATCTTCTTCTTACTGGACTTCAACATGAATCATTTGAGGGACTATGAGAGCACCTCGGTATACTCTAATTGTGGTTCTTCAGTACATGTACACCAAAAAAAAAAAGTGGTAACTGCCTCCCAGCAATGTTCTCCTTTTACAAGGACATTGGAGTTATTCAATCCGCCCGCAAACTATGCACGAATACCGCATTTGCTGAAGGGTGAAGGGGGATAGCTAGACTCTACAGCATGCCAAGAGCATCAATTCTCATTACGACAGGGGGATTGTGTAACTGAAAGGTACTTTCCTGTAACATTCCAACTGGGGTTGTGGAAATATGAGATGTCATTTACTAGATCTACACATTTCCTCTCATTCAGAGTCTATTTTTTTGGGGATGCAAACATTTGATCATCATTTTATGTTCACCCTAAAATGAATCTTTACTCCCCCTCAGGTGGCTCCAAACCTTTATACGTTTCTTCTGTTAAACACAAAAGATATTTTAAAGAAAAGCTGAAAATCTGTAACCATTGACTTTTAATACAAAATCAAACAAGATGTGCTTCAGGGGTAGTGAATGTGTCGGTGCTCTTTAGATAAGGGATTCATAAAGTTAAACAACATAATCATAAATCCAAGGCACATGAAATATAAGTGAAAAAATAAAGACATGATTTTGTTGTTTAACTATGCCATTTTTGGTGTCCCAATTGACAATATCCATCCTAAATAGTGTTCAAAAATAGAATTAGTGTGTCCCAAATCGTATGTTGAACCTAAGTATTCCAAAAGTTATCTGGATGGTTTACTATTTACTGTAGAAATGAGAAAAGGTACTCCAACTCTTAATACTACTCTTAATTAGGCCCACACTGAATCTGAGCGTGCAGAAATTCACCGATTTTTAGCCCATCATTGAGGGTATTTGTTTACTTGAGCAAATTTATACTTATTCAGTTTTTAAATTAATTTCACTAATATTTTTGTGATATAACAATAGTAATATTAAAATGTTCATATGATTTATGTACAGTACAGTTTGTAAAGTAATATTTTCTGTCTTTTAGTAGATGTATTATATGAGAGACTTGCTTTGTTTACCAAATAAGTGGATCTAATTGGATTCGGATTGTAAACATTCAATAAAAGTAGTAAATGTATTTTTTATTTCATATATTGAAGTTTTTTTTTAGTTATGATACTCCTAAAATCAAATCAGAAATAGCAAAAAATGTCCGCAGATTCTGTCTGGCCCTACCCGTAATACATTGCATGATGGATGTGATTAGAATAGGATTAGAACTACAAATGAGGGTAAATAGTGTCAACAAACTACAAACATGGCGTTTAAAATGTATGAATGCATTTTTGCCTTTATTTGACAGGACAGTAGGTTAACAGAAACTGAAGCGAGAGAGAGAGGAGTGGGGGGGGGGGGGGTAGTGGTGATGGGAATAAACTTAATTGTTTTATGTTCAATCCACTTAAATTTAAAAAAAAAAAAACTATTAAGTTGACTTAATCAGGTTGTGTTGGGACAACATGAAGGAATTTTGTGGAGCCCAGCATTTTTTACAGTGTTCTGGAAAATATATGTTTGTTGTTGCAGATGAAATATAACAGAAAACATCCATGCGAACCGTTAAAAAAATATATAAAAATAAAATAAAATTAATAATACTAATAAAAGGTGTTTGGACATTAAATATATGTAACTGATCAGATGCCCTCATGTTGTTAGCTGCCTTATGTTATTGACGGAATGTGGGCAGCGCTAGTCCTCCCACTTCCCTAGATTTTTGCAAATGAGATTTTGAAATTCTGAGTGCCCTTTATCTCCAAGTGAAAGAAAAAAAATCACAGCATTTAACAATTTAAAAATGATTTGTGGAGAAATATAAGATAAAGAAAACAAGGCAGAATAAACATCTTGATGGCACTTTTTTGACCTATTAAACATAATGTAACTTCTGAATTCATGAAACAACTGAGGAGATTTCTCAGCATGAAAGACGTGTGAATGTCAGATTAACCTGCTTCTTCAATATAGTAGGTAATTAAATATGAAAAAAACATGTGAATGATGTGACAAGATGATTGACAGGGTACGTAACTAAGCAACATAATGAGGAAGTATGTCCCAAAGCTTGCATACTCTTCTGTTACAAACTCATTGGGACTCAGCAAATTTTCAACATTTTTCAAAATATCTTCTATTGTGATATTTCAACTTGCAAAGGTTTAAAACCACATGAGCATAGATATCGATCTCGATTGCTGGAGGGCCACATCACTGCACAGTTTGGCTCGAACTTTAATTATACATACGTGATCCAACTAATCAAGACTAGAGACTATTAAGCTGGTGAGAGATGGAGCTGGTTGGAGCTCAACTATGCAGAGCTGTGGATCTCCAGGAATTGAGTTTGTGATCACTGCACAGTAAGGCAGAATAAATGACGACTTATCAATTTTGGTGTGAACTTCCCCTATAAGGCATTGTTTCTGAAGAATTCGAAAACAACGAATGACATTTAATCCCTGTGATTTTCTGTCACCAGTTAAAAGAACTCGAGGAGCTGGCCTCTGTGGATCAACAGATGACACAAACAACTTAACCATTCAGACAACCAGCCAAGACGTCATCTTTCTGTGCTGCCTGTGTGCTCTGCTTCAAATGAATGCATTATTACACGTCGTACCCGATTATAACCGCTTTAGACATTTGTTATTGCTGCAAGTCAAGTTTAATGTTTAATGTGAAAGTCTGAGAAACAAGAATAATAGTTGGTAACACTTTAATTTAGGTCACCACAGATGGGATTAACACTACAAGCTTAACAGCAGCTGTTTATTAATAGTAAGCTAGAAGTTAGGTTTAGGGATGCAGAATAAGATCATAACTACTAATAAACAGTTCATGTCTTAATAACAGGCATGTTATAAGTAGTTAATAGCATGAATTGTGACCTCAACTAAAGTGCTGCCTCATAGTTTAAATAAAGCAAACTAAGCTCCATTATGTGAATACTTTCTTTATTACGATCGAAAATAACTGAGAAAACAAATGCCCATGTACTTTTGACTGTGTCTAAGAGCATGCTTCTTTGGAGCAGTAAATAATGTAGTATGTGTTTAAAACAAATGGTTGTCAATTATAATGAACATCCCTGCATTGCTTATTGTTTGCATTTAATAAAATGTGTAATTATGGGGAACAGACTAATGTGGACATCATTTGCGTTTTGATGCTGGAAGCCTTTTAGAATGTTACTATAACCATATGAAATGTTCAGATACTAAACATTTTCTCAACCTCCCATGTTAATGTTCAGTCATATCAATTTAAATGCAATCAAAATAAGTTACTGAATTCACATGGAGGATGCTGAGGGAAAAAAAAAATGGTCACACTTTACAATAAGGTACGGGTGTCCAAATTCTGTCTTGTAGGGCCGGTGTGCTGGAGAGTTTAGTTCCAACTGTAACGAAACACATCTAAACCAGCTAATCAAGCCCTTACTAAATACACTAGAACAGGGGTGTCTAATCTCAGTCTTGTAGGGCCGGTGTCCTGGAGAGTTTAGTTCAAACACTAATCAAACACATCTAAAACAGTTCTTACTAAATATACTAGAAGGGGGTGTCTAAACTTTGTCTTTTAGGGCCGGTGTCCTGGAGAGTTTAGTTCCAACTGTAATCAAACACATCCAAACCAGTTAATCAAGCTCTTACTAAATATACTAGAACAGGGGTGTCCAAACTTTGTCTTGTAGGGCCGGTGTCCTGGAGAGTTTAGCTCCAACTGTAATGAAACACATCTAAACCAGATAATCAAGCCCTTACTAATTATACTAGAACAGGGGTGTCCAATCTCGGTCTTGTAGGGCCGGTGTCCTGGACAGTTTAGTTCCAACTGTAATCAAACACATCTAAACCAGCTAATCAAGCTCTTACTATAAATATACTAGAACAGGTGTGTCCAAACTCGGTTTTGCAGGGCCGGTGTGCTGGAGAGTTTTGTTCCAACTGTAATCAAACACATCTAAACCAGATAATCAAGCCCTTGCTAAATGTACTAGAACAGGGTGTCCAAATTGGTCTTGTAGGGCCGATGTCCTAGAGAGTTTAGTTCCAACTGTAATCAAATACACCTAAACCAGCTAATCAAGCTCTTACTAAATATACTAGAAGTGGGTGTCCAAACTTGGTCTTGAAGGGCCAGTGTTCTGGAGAGTTTAGTTCCAACTGTAATCAAACACGGCCAAACCAGCTAATCAAGCCCTTACTAATTATACTAGAACAGGGGTGTCCAAACTCAGTCTTGTAGGGCCGGTGCCCTGGAGAGTTTAGTTCAAACACTAATCAAACACATCTAATCAAGCCCTTACTAAATATACTAAAACAGGGGTGTCTAATCTCGGTCTTGTAGTGCTGGTGTCCTGGAAAGTTTAGTTCCAACTGTAATCAAACACATTCAAACCAGTTAATCAAGCCCTTACTATAATTATACTAGAAGGGGGGTGTCTAAACTTTTTCTTGTAGGGCCGGTGTCCTGCAGAGTTTAGTTCCAACTGTAATCAAACACATCTAAACCAGCTAATCAAGCCCTTACTAAATATACTAGAACAGGGGTGTCCAAACCCAGTCTTGTAGGGCCGGTGTCCTGGAGTGTTTAGTTCCAACTGTAATCAAACACATCTAAACCAGCTATTCAAGCCCTTTTCTGCTATTCAAGCAGATTTTAGCTCCAACACAGCAGCAAGAAGGTTTCTAGAAAGCCTAGTAAGAGCTTGATTAGCTGGTTCAGTTGTGTCTGATTGGAGTTGGAACTAAACCCTAACCTCCAGCACCAAGTTTGGACACCTGTGCTAGAAACTTCCTGGCAGGTGTGTTGAAGCAAGTTGGAGCTAAACTCAGAAGGACATTGATGCTCTAGGACAGAGTTTGGACAGCCATGCAATAAAGTTTCATCAGCTAATGTATTTACTAACCTGAACGATACTTGTACAGCATTTACTAATCATAGATCAATATCAACTAATGCATTATTACAATACAAATTATCATAAATCAGAGTTATCATAGACAACGAATGACTTTATTTTCATTAACTAACATTAACAAACCTAATACATACTGTTATGAATGTGTTGTTCATTGTTTATGTTAATAACTACATAAACTAATACAACCTTATTGTAAAGTGGTACCAGAAATATGCATCTTTTAACATATTTCGAACATTTCAGATGGTATTTAGAGGCTTTTGCATAAGGTTTACTAGTGCACTGACTTTTTTTATGCAAGCAAAATTGGGATATTAGCCAAGTACAGAGGATACTGATGAACAATCTTTTCCATCCTCCACATATTACCAAGAGAAAAATAAATAAGGAGGATTTCTGAAGCTCCTGCAAAGCAAATCTTAAAATAAAAACAGGAATAACATTGTACAAAACAGACTTTAAATAATAAAGTCGTGCAACTCATACAGAGAACAAAGCACTGGCTGAATGTGCGAGTCTACGCTGATTTAGTTTGGTTCTCACTTAAATAAGTTAAAGTGAACTAATTGCCTAAGCGGAGCTGTCACATGATGAAGCCATCTCCTCTAGTTTCAGCCTCTTGGCGTCGGGCTCTTCTGATTTGTGCGGATTTTTGGTTTTGGCAGCGCCTGCGTTGACTGTGGTTCCGGACAGCAGATATCCTCCACCTCCGCTCATCAGCAGCAGAGGATGAGTCCGGTTGGGCAGCACCTGGAACGAACACACACAAGTATCTAGTGTGGGAGTGCATGACAGAAATCTAATATAACAGAAATTATACTGCAACGTAGATTTGCTAGAAATGCAACAAAAACTACATAAACAACCACACGACAGCCAATTTATGCATAACCTGGACTAATCCATTTGGGTTTAGTTCAAAGTCTGTGTGAACTGGAAATTGCGGAGACTTTTATGTCAGTATGTTGATGCACTTCAAACTGAAATAGAATATTGAGCAGGGGGCGGGGCTTTCTTTTACACATCACTCCCTCATAGCAAGCAAATCTGTTTGTTAAGTCGTGACGTATCATGACATAAGGAAAACTGTTTCCAGGTCCACGCTGCTACTCATTTGAATTGAGAAAATATTTGTTTATGGCCGCTTTTTAATCCTATCACACATTAAAGTGAATTTTATATAAAATCACACATCAATCTCTGGGCTTGCTGCATCACAAACATCAAAACAATTTAACAATTCATCAAAAATTATTCACTTTCTGGGCATCGGTAGGGCCAGACGGAATCTGCGGACATTTTTTGCTATTTCGGAGTATTTTGTTAAAAATCTGCGGATTTATGCGAAATGATTTTGGGAGTATCATAACTAAAAGAAATACCTTTTTAACATTTATTTAATGTTTACAATGCGAATCTAATTAGATCCACTTTATTTGGTAAACAAGGCAAGCCTCTCATATAAAATATCTACTAAAACACAGAAAATAGTACTTTACAAACTGTATTGTAAATAAATCATATAAATATTTTCATATTAGTCAATATTATTACTGAAATTTACACACATTTACACCAGTAAATAAACAATCAATGATGGGCTAAAAATCTGCAGAATTCTGCGCGAGCAGATTTCGTGTGGCCCTTGTCATCGGACATTAGGCGTGGTTTTTTTTATTGTGATCGTGATTTTGGAAAGTATTACAGCGCTTTGTAAACGTTTATCATTATCATTTGATGAGTCGCCCTATAGAGTCTAATAGAGCGTTTGGACCTGGAAGCCGCTTCACGTGTGTTATACATTTGTGTTGTTTGTGTTTTCTCTCTCTCTCTCTCTCTCTCTCTCTGTTCTCCCATATCTGCTTTCAGATTCTCCAGTTCCTTCTATTGGTCGATTCATCCGTCCATCATTTCCTCCCCAATTACATCACTCTGACATAAAAAATGACCATATTCTCTGGTCACTTGAGTGCCCAAATTTAAACCACAAGCAGCAAAATGAGTAAGAAGTAGACGTATTTGGAAAGTTTCTTTCCTAGGGGAAAAGGCCCAGTGAAGGACCCACAAACTGCCAAGGATCGGATCCGCAACCCATTTGTCAACAAATCAGTTGAATCCACCATGTCTGTGCAAGAAGATCAATTGATGGAGATCATAAATGACGTGGCGTTTTAGGGCTATTCGTATATCTCATCTTTTCTAGAATTTGCACAAATTCTTTGTTTCCAATGGAGGTGTGTGACGTGCTCACACCCTCCAGACCAGACGCACCCAGTTAAATGAATCCCGCAATGCACTGAGTCACGTGACAGGAATTGACCAATTAGCTTCAGCTTGTATGGAATATACACATTTAAGTAAGACTAATTAGCTTACACAAACACAAAACAGCCAAACACTGCAGTGCTTTGTAATTTTCTCCATTAATGAAACTTGTGTCAGTGACAGCAATGCTTTGTCAACTTGTCTTCCTCTGAGAAAACGGTTGATGAAACTATCACGATTATGCTATTCTGTGTTATACAGTAAATAAAACTTTTCAAATATAGGATTTGCAAGGCAGAGCTCCAAGCTAAAGTCTAAATCAAGTTAAAAACAACAACAACAAAACAAGTACACAGTGACTAATTACCTGATAATGCCTGAGCCAGGAATCAGTTAATCTGAGATTGATTACTCCTCCTTGTTCCCGGAGCTTATTGTAGCACTCAATCAGCGGCTGCATAGAAACAAATTAAAATAGTAAACATTTAAAGAAGCAGTTTTAAAAGCTTGACTCAACTGAATATGCAAATCTCCTTAAAGTGACAGAACACCCTTATTTGCTATTTGTGGAGCAGGACAGTGATTCTCAAATTCTACATCAGCCATTATATTCTGCTTAAGAACCAGTTTTGCTACAGTGCATCCGGAAAAATATTCATAGCCCTTCACTTTTTCCACGTCAGGCATTATGTTTGGAGAAAACCAGACACCGCTCATCGCCAGGCTAATACCATCTCTACAGTGAAGCATAGTGGTGGCAGCATCATGCTGTGGGGATGTTTTTCAGCAGCAGGAAATGGAAGACTAGTCAGGATAGAGAGAAAGATGAACGCAGCAATGTACAGAGACATCCTGAATGAAAACCTGCTTCAGAGTGCTCTTGACCTCAGACAGGACAATGACCCAAAGCACACCGCCAAAATATAACAATAATAATATTAATTTATTCTTATATAGTGCCTTTAAAACTTACTTCTCAAAGCGCTTTACACCACAAAAAACTAAAAAAACAACAAAAAACAACAACATATAAATCAGTTTAGACTAACAGTAAAAATGAATCATTCAGGCTAAAACTCTCACAACTGCTAAAACATAAAAAATTGATAAAACATTCACATATCAAAAAACATAAACCAAAAATGCACACCTCATGAATAGGCCAGCGTAAAGTAGTACGTTTTCAAGGTTGATTTAAACATTTTAAAAGATTCAGCATGTCTAATGTTATGGGGGAGAGAGTTCCAGAGCGTCGGAGCCAGAGATGAGAAAGCCTGGTCACACATAGAATGCAGGCGAGTGGAGGGGACTGTTAAAAGACCAGAGGAACGGAGGTCACGTGAGGGGGAGTACCAAGTTAAAAGTTCAGCCAGATAGTGATATCATTGGAGTGGCTTCACGACAACTCTGTGAATGTCCTTGAGTGGCCCAGCCAGAACCCAGATGTATATACTATTGAACATCTCTGGAGAGAACATCTGAAAATGGCTGTACACCGTCACTTACCATCCAACCTGACAGAGCTTGAGAGGTACTGCGAAGAGGAATGGGCAAAAATTCCCAAAGACAGGTGTGCCAAGCTTGTGGCATCATATTCAAAAATACTTAAGGCTGTAATTTCTGCCAAAGGTACATCAACAAAGTATTGAGCAAAGGCTTTGAATGCATATGTGATTTTTTAGGTTTTTTATTTTTAATAAAACAACAATTTGCAACAATTTAAAAAAAATCTTTGTTTACATTGTCATTATGGGGTATTGTGTGCAGAATTGTGAGAAAATAAATGAATTTAATCTATTTTGGAATAAGGTTGTAACATAAAATGTGGAAAAAGTAAAGCACTATGAATACTTTCCGGATGCACTGTATATCTATACATAAACATTCATATTCAATAATCATAGAAGAAAAATATTCTGTTTAATTTTGTATGCATAAGTAAAATGTGGAGGATCTTTATATACTTCCAAACATTTTCTGCAATTGTGTATATCCCCCAATAAAAAAAGAACCAGTTCTGCATTCTGCAACATGAGGATTACTAAAGCATTATATGTATTATTTCACAACAATGGAGTCAGATTGTACCTCTCTGTATTGGCAGTAGACAACAAACGGCCGTGATGGAGCTACGAACTTCAGCAGACCCATCAACACAGGACATGGATGAAACCGACTGGCAATAACCAACCTGAAACAAACAGTACAGTCAGCTTTCACCAAAATAACTAGGAGAATCACTTTAAGGATGCATGCAAAACGGCTATCAATGTAAAATACTGTACGATATAGAAGGATTTATAATCTATAATGATATTAAATGTACTTAGAAAGACAGTGCCACTCGAGATATGAATGCAAAACATACTCAAATACAAGAGTTTGCTTTGTCATTATTGTCAGTAAATATCCATCACAAACATTGATGCCATCTTTATAGCAATAAAGCACACCGCTAGCACATGACACGATTCATCATTTAAAGGACTACTCCTATTTTATCTTTTTTACAAGATGTATGAGAAGCCTTTGGTGTCTCCAGAAAGTTTCAACTCAAAATACCCATCAAATTATTTATTATATCTTGCTGAAAGTGTCAATTTTAGGCTCAGAAGAAAATTGTAGCCTGTGCCCTTTAAATGCAAATGAGCTGGTTCTCCCGCCCATCAATCCCAAGTGCGTGTTTGCTTCTCCTGCACCACGTCAGATAAACAGCACAATTACAGAGACAAAAGAATGAAGCAAAGATTTAGTTTTCGAGTCAAATACCACAGTGAGGCTGAACCAGGAAGTTTCTCAATGGTTATTTGATGTATTTGTTATGGAGTTTATTCAAGCCTTTCTGCAAAGGGATGATGAGTAACAAATTTCGCAGCACACAAACACACACATTTAACTTTGCACACATCTGTTTGCGTCAAATGTGACAAGTTAATACACACTGCTGTATGGATATCCGTTATGCTACTGTGCAAAATAAACCATGACTCCAGTTGTGTGATTGAAGCATCCTCGTTTATAGTTGTACTGACACTACGTTTTAAACTCATTCTTGAGGTGCAGCTGATCACAGAGAGTTGAACAGATCTTTTAATCCAAGTTTCTTTGCAAATCCGGTCTTATGGACATGATTATGCGTGTTACTATGGAGACATGTTAATACACGCTGTTATTCAAATCAGTGGGCGGGGAACACTGCACTGCTAAGTCACATGGAGCTTCAAAAATGGCTGGGATTTGCATTCTATTTAAACATCAGGGAATTTTTACAAAAATCTCATTTAATTTTTAAAGTGACAGTCAACAAAACAGCACAATTTGGAACAATTTAAAAGGGGGAATTTAAAAGAGTTATAAAACATTATAACTAATTAAAACAAACACATTTAACTTTGCGCTGTTTTGCACATCTGTTTGCAGCAAATATGACAGGATTCAAGTTAATACACACTGCTGTATGGATATCCGTTATGCTACTGTGCAAAATAAACCATGACTCCAGTTGTGTGATTGAAGCATCCGCGTTTATAGTTGTATTGACACTACTTCTAAACTCATTCTAGAGGTGCAGCTGATCACGGAGAGTTGAACAGATCTTTTAATCCAAGTTTCTTTGCAAATCCGGTCTTGTGGACATAATTATGTGTGTTACAGTCAACAAAACAGCACAATTTGAAACAAAGCATAAAAAGGGGGAGTTTAAAAGAGTTATAAAACATTATTTGTGTAGTATTTTGAGCAAAACCTTCACAGTGACACTCTAGGGAGATCAGACTTATTTTACATTTTGTAAAAGGGGGCATAATAGGTTTCTTTTAATGTGTGATAGGTGTAAACAGTGAACATAAATGTCTATTGACATTTTGACAGAGTTTTCTTGGAACTGGAAACAATTGTCCATACATCACAAGTAAAAAATAGGACCATATAAAGCATACCCATCTGCATTTCTGTCCTGCAGCAGAGCAGCAGCTGACGCCAGCCTCTTCCTCTTTTCCTCCATCTTCACTTTCTTCTCTTGAGCCTGAAAGTTAAGAGCACGAGTTAGGCTTTAAAAAAAAACTCTTAAAAAACTTCAATTTGCCCGTGATGACCAATGTTCAACAGTGATCTGTCTGTTTTCTTCACACGTCTCATTTCACACCAAGCTGCTCTTCATTTAAACATTTGTTTCCTTGGTAACCAAGCAGGCTTTATTGAGGGCATAATGTTTGATCATTAAGAAAAGGACAGCACACAAAAAGTAGTTATACTAATATATTACGTTATATTAATTACATATATATATATATATATATATACACATACATACA
>CAIGQQ010033573.1:108476-148507 GCA_903798035.1 Danio albolineatus
AATCAACCAGCGATCTCTGACTGAGGAGATCGCTGGTGATCGTGACAATAGGTGACTGAATCGGAAATTCTAAAACAATCGCAAAAACGAGCTCACTTCCGCATTTTTGAATAAGGTCAATAACAGTGGTTTGTTCTCTAAGCAAAGGGGCCTAATAATATTGACCTTAAAGTGGTTTAAAAAAAAATAAAATTGCTTTTATTCTAAACAAATAAGACTTTCTCCTGAAGAAAAAATATTATAGGAAATACTTTCATCTTGTTTTACACTTGAACAACTAAATGAATGCTTAAGTCCTTTGGATTTAAATTACATTACAACATTGTTGCTGTAAAAGAAATGTTATTATGTCACATTAACCTCTTACCTGAAGTTTATTGGTGGCTGAAAAAACACTTGCTGTGCATATAGCACAATGATTTGAACCATGAATGTTTTACATATACAATAATAATTAAACAGTTCTGAAAAATTACCTGACAATATAGTACTTGATGCCAAAATCGGGCAGTGACTGCCATGCTTGAATGAAACGCATTTTAGCCTCCATAAGGGAAAGCTGGGATATATTGTGATGGGCCTCCAAGATTCGTGTGGTCAGCTGTAACGAGAAGAACAAATCTTGTATTTAACTTTGTGCGTTAAAACTAATGGATGAAAACTAGAGCTGCACAATATAGCATTTCATCATGGCAGGATATGAAGTGTTGAGGGATTATAGCTGTTCAGCACAACAATTGAGAATACATGAGACTTTGTGGAGTCGTTGCAAAGTATAAACATAACAGAGTGGAACATTATCATTTGCATGTATTTTAAAAGGATTTCAATAGAATTTAAAGCAGTTCTACTGTTATGTATTCTTTCATTTGAAGCTATTTTCCTCTCTGTATTTGTAGTGGTTGTTGGGGGCGTATCCCGTATTTTTATTTCCCAATGTTGACAGGTATAGTTTAATCACTTGCTTTTCTGACACACAAAGCCTACTTTAATGCGCAGTAAGCAGATCTAATTTCTAATTTCTCTGTTGAAACTATTTAGAATGTTTAAAGTGGCTGAAAAATAATGATAATAATAATAATAATAATAATAATAATAATAATAATAATAAATATTCATAATAATAATAAATATTCATAATAATAATAAGAAGAATTAATCAGCAACGTTTTTGAACTGTGCAGGGTTGTAGCTGCTTAATTACGCCTACTATGCTACTGTATTTCAATACCGGTCATTATGGTGGTACTTGGAGAGACAATTTTTTTCTACGGTGGTACGTGGCGAAAAAAGTTTGAGGACCATTTATTTAAAGCATTCGAGCACAAAAATGTATAAATTTTATTGAATTATTAAAACAATGAAGACTATACACTGTTTTGACTCTCTGGAAAACCATAAGTGAAGTTTATTTATAAACTAATTTCGAGAGGATCACGTGCTTATGATTCCTTGCAGCTGGTCCTGCATTATATAATTTATGATTCATCGATCAGACGATTCCTAAGCCACTATAAATACCCTAAATTCCATATCACAGCCATCTTCGTTTTGAAGAATCCCCCCTTCCACCCCTACTCCTCCTCATTTTCTAGATGGGTGGCACAGTGGCCCAGTGGTTAGCACTGTTGCCTCACAGCAAGAACATCACTGGTTCTAGTCCTTACCAAGCCAGCTGACGTTTCTGTGCAGTTTCATGTTATCACCGTGTTCACATGGGTTTCCCCCGGGTTCCCTGGTTTTCTTCCACCGTCCAAAAACATGCAACTTAAGTTAATTGACTAATCCAAATCGGCACCATAGACATGCTCCTAGTAAGTAGGTATCTCTTAAGAGCAATCACTATCTGTTCATTAGCTATTACAGCAGGGGAGTTCTCGAGATCTACCTGAGCTCAAACTCCCCTCTTGCCTTGCAAATGGAAGGGAGCTCTGGGCTCGAGGATCTTATGAACTCAGGGCTCTCTCCCGGGACAACACGCCAAACAAGCTTTATAATCAATCATCAGCTACGTGTGAACTCTTGATAGCACTGTTTATTTGACGTTTTCCTTTGCTCTCTTGTAATTATTCCTGCTTGCAATTTGTTTATTATTTTTTGGTACATGATTTACACCTCTACATCAATCTAAATTCAAGATTCCTTCCCCAAATAGAGCTATTCAAGCCATCTGGTGTAATTCTATATATATATCGTAATATATATATAGCAAAAAACAAAATATCGCAATGTCAGATTTTTTCAATATCATGCAGCCCTGATGGAAACATAATTAAACACATAAATAAAACAAACAATAAACTGATATGACAATGAGGACGAGATATATCTGGTCCTGAGATTGTGATCTGACCTGTTTGGTCTTGAACTTCTTAGCATATCGTGGAGATACGAAGCACTCGGGATTCATCTCCATGGACTCTACGTCAGGCGCCGCTTGACCAGGAGGAGGAGCGAGACTCTTCATCTGCAGGAACGACTGGATGTTCTTCACCTCGGTGCGATACGAGCTGTAGGCCATCGTCTTGCCTTTGGATGCCAAGATACAGGCAGCTTTCCACTTGGCATACTGAGTTTCCTAGATTCAGAAGACACTTCTTCTTAGTAGAAGAAACACATAAATGCAAAATCCTACTTTTCAATGCTCATGAGGATTTTAATGTAACCCTGTAAGGCAAAACAACTGAAAAATAATACAAAGTGTGAATGTGTGTTTATGTTTGTATGTAACATTATATAATAATCACCTTAAACATGCAGCAATTTAATTTCAAATAACTAATATATGGTAGGTGACACGGTGGCTCAGTGGTTAGTGCTGTCACCTCACAGCAAGAAGGTCACTGGTTTGTGTCCCAACTGAATCCTACACATAGAAACGCCAACTGACCCAGCCGGGACTCGAACCAGCGACCTTTTTGCTGTGAGGCAACAGTGGTAACCACTGAGCCACTGTGTCGCCCCTATTTTACATCCAAGTCATGTATATCTATGTATTTTTATTATTATTATTATTTTTTCTGTCAACAATTTTATATAGTGTGACTTATTTTTCAGAAAATATAGTAGTAAAATGTTTTAGTTTTTTTGCTTTAAACTGGCATTTTCAGCAAACAGAAATCTAAAACTCACGTTTTCGCAGCGAATGTAAACCTCATTCATCCCGTCAGCTGCGGGCAATAACAGCTTGAGGCCGAATTTCCTCTCGGTCACATTGACATCAGGAATGACCTCACATCCTGCACATGGAGAATGTTAATGATCACTTTACATATGCATTGAAGTGAATGACGTGCTCTCTGATTGGCTTCTCACCTCGTAGATGAAGCTGCTCGATGGGCTCTTTATTGGCAGAATCTTTGTTTTTGAAATAAGAAATGGTGGTGTCCCTAAAAACGAACCAGTACTCCTTATACGGCTTTAACGTCAGTCGCTTGGGCCTGTAGAGTAGAAAATGAACAAAGAAGAAAATAATGAACTTTAATTGTGGATCTACGCTCAAATGCCACAAAATATGTAGCAAAAGCCCTTTTTGTACATGTATTATGAATATGGGTCAATTACGATGTATATACAGTGGGCACGGAAAGTATTCAGACCCCCTTCAATTTTTCACTCTTTCTTATATTGCAGCCATTTGCTAAAGTCATTTAAGTTTTTTTATTTTACTTATTAATGTACACACAGCACCTCATATTGACAGAAAAACACAGAAATGTTGACATTTTTGCAGATTTATAAAAAAAAAAAAAAACAATGAAATATCACAGTCGTAAGTATTCAGACCCTTTGCGGTGACACTCATATATTTAACTCAGGTGCTGTCCATTTCTTCTGTGGAGAAAACCAAGCATTGCTCATCACCTGTCCAATGGAGTCCCAACAATGAAGCAGCATCAAGCTGTGGGGGTGTTTTTCAGCTGCACGGTCAGCTGGTTGCAATTGAGGGAAAGATGAATGTGGCCAAGTACAGGGATATCCTAAATGAAAACCTTCTCCAGAGTGCTCAGCACCTCAGCCTGGGCTGAAGGTTTACATTCCAACAAGACAATGACCCGAAGTACACAGCTAAAATAACGAGGGAGTGGCTTCACAACAACTCCATGACTGTTCTTGAATGGCCAAGCCAGAGCCCTGACTTAAACCCAATTGAGCATCGCTGGAGAGACTGAAAAATGGCTGTCCACCAATGTTAACCATCCAACCTGACAGAACTGGTGGGGATCGGCAAGGAGGAATGGCAGAAAATCCCCAAATCCAGGCGTGAAAAACGTTTTGAAAAAAAAAATTCCCAGAAAGACTCATGGCTGTATTAGATTAAAAGGGTGCTTCTACTAAATTCTGAGCAAAGGGTCTGAATACTTACAACCATGTGATATTTCAATTGACCTTTTTTTAATAAATTCACAAAAATGTCAACAATTCTGTGTTTTTCTGTCAATTTGGGGTGCTGTGTGTACATTAATGAGTAAAAAAACTAACATAAATTATTTTAGCAAATATCACAAAGAGTGAAAAAATTAAGGGGGTCTGAATACTTTCCATACCCACTGTATTATTATACTTATAAAATTATATTTATATTTCCCCAAGTGCGGTTTAACAGAGAGAATTTTTTTAAATTGCATTATGAAACTAATTTATTTTGTCTTTATTTTGTCTGCACTTTTGCTAGTGCGAGTGAAATGTCTAATGTTATCTTTTGTTATCCCCTTTTTTAGACTCTGCGGATAACCTGACTAAATGAATCTGTTTAGGTATAAATTATTATAATCATTTTAATAGTGAACAGCACTTTAATGTTTGTTCTGAAAATAAGAGAATTCAAATACATCTTTATAATGTTTACATTTTTTGTAATAACGCCACCGGTGGTCTGTTTTACATTATTCAGTCATTCATTTTCTTTCGGTTTAGTCCCTTTATTCATCAGGGGTCACCACAGTGGAATGAACCGTCAACTTATCAAGCATATGTTTTACACAGTGGATGCCTTTCCAGCAGCAACCCAGTAATAGGAAACAACTATACACTCTCATTCACACACATACACTATGGACAATTTAGTTTATTCATTTCACCTATAGCGCATGTGTTTGGACTGTGGGGGAAACCGGAGCACCCAGAGAAAACTTATTCTTATTACTATTATCAACTTATTCTCATTACTTATTCTTATTACTAAAATACATAACAGAATAAGTAATGATATATTTTTTTAATTATAGTTTAGTAGGATTTGTTGCAGAATTTTAAACCTTAAAATATAGCTCTTTTAATACGTCCTATTCAGTTCATCTTTATTTGTATAGCGCTTTTACAATGTAGATTGTGTCAAAGCAGCTTCACATGCATTATAAAAAATTGAAACAGTGTCAGTCCAGTTTTCAGTGTTGAAGTTCAGTTTAGTTCATTTCAGCGTGGTTTAATAATCACTGCTGAGAGTCCAAACACTGAAGATTAATCCATCGAAGCGCAGCTCTACAAGTCCCGAACCATGCAAGCCAGAGGCGACAGCGGCGAGGAAAAAACTTCACCAATTGGCGAAAGTGAAGAATTAAAAAACCTCGGGAGAAACCAGGCTCAGTTGGGCACGACCATTTCTCCTTTGGCCAGACGTCTTGTGCAGAGCTGCAGTCCTAAACTAATTCTTTATTCTAAATAAACCTGACAACATTTTTGGTATATGAATGATATGCTGAATTACAAATTTTCTGTAAATCATTTAAAATTATGTATTAGACTTCATTTTGTGCTCAGAAAAACAAAAAGTAATAAACAGAAAGCTTTATAATGTAGAGGGAAAAAACAACAACCGAAGCTGTTTTAAACATATTTGCCATCATTTTTCTTTCCTTAATCAGTACCAAATTGTCATAGCAATGTCATCATGTCAAAAAAGATTGTAGTTCATGTTGGTTCTGGTAGATTATGAATGTTTAATATTTGTTTAGGTGAGTTATTGTGAATAGTGTGTTTTACAACATTCACTTCTCAACAATTTTTTTTTATTAAGAACCTGCTTTGCTTTAATATTAACATAACACTAAAATAGTGTTTGAAACTTAATTAATTTAAATAACTATTAATTTTTCATCATCAATTTTAATCTCACCTGAACAGTTTGAGTGTATCCTCCAACTTTGGAATGTCCGTTATATCTTCCTGGAAGGAAAAGCACATTTTAGTATTCATAAAGCATATAAAAAAATCTAAAGTCTGTAAGACTATTAAAAGACTACTAAAAATGTTATTAAAAGTATTTTATAAGTTTAAGTTTGCATATATTTAAATAATAATACAGTGATAACATTACTTCAAAGGATCTTTACAAATCTTTTAATTAACTGTTTTGGGTAATTTAAGGGCCGTCACAGCAAGAAGTCCAAAGACATGTGGTGTAGGTGAATTGGGTAAGCTAAATTGTCTGTAGTGTATGTGTAATGTGTGTGAATGAGTGTGTATGGATGTTTCCCAGTAATAGGTTGCAGCTAGAAGGGCATCTGCTGTGTAAAACATACGCTGGATAAGTTGGCGGTTCATTCCACAGTGGCGACCCCAGATTAATAAAGGAACTAAGCCGAAAAATGAATGAACTTTAATATAAGGTGACATAGTTACACGTTACTTACTATAGTAATTACAATGAATTATGCATAATTACATGTAACTTGCCCTAAACCTAACCCACATTCTAACCACAGCCATATAGTAAGGACATGTAACGAATTAATATTACTCAGTAGTTAAATTAATAGTTACACCATAACTATGTCACCTTAAATTAAAGTCTAAGCTTGTTTTCTATTATAATATACGATAAAATTTCAGCCAGGTTCTAGACATAATGTAACTCTAATCATAATGCCATAAAAGTCAGTGATACCAGGATCTTATCAGCGTTTCGTCCTTCCAGATGAGACTCTAAGTTTGAAAGCGCAGCCTCCACTTCATCAATCTCTGTCTCATCTGAATTGTCCAGTGGCTCCGTCGATAAGGTCAGTTTACAGATGTGATACTGAGAAAAATAAAGAAATGACTGGTTAGTTCAAGAGTTCTTTAGCATACAAAAGTGTTCTTGGAGCTTTGTGTGATTACACTGAAGTCACATGGAACAACTTTGAACATCTTAAGAGCCTTGGAGGGTAAGAGAGCTCCTGGATTAAATCTTAATTTGTGTTCTGAAGATGAACAAAGGTATTAGGGGTATGGAGCCACTTGAGGGTAATTACAGAATTTTCACTTTTGGGTGAACTAACGCTTTAAAAATGTAGATGCTAAACAATAAACTTGATAAAACAACAAACAAGCTGTGAATTGAACTTTATTATTCAAATTTAATATGGCATAAAATATGACTATCAGAACATGGTTGTAATGTGAAGCATCGCTGACAATGGAAGTGTGGATCCAAGCGCAGGTCTATTGAACAGAGAGCGGTCAGGCAGGCGACAGTCACAGCAAACCCAGAGTCATAGTCAAATAAAAGACGAGTGGTCAATACAGGCAAAAAGCAGACAACATTAACAAACAAACAAAGCGAGGGTCAAAAACACTGCAAAGCAAGGCAAGGAAAACATGTCATAATGTTAACAGTACAGATAAACAAGACTTAGCAATGTCTCAAAAGTGAGCCGTATATATATGTGTGTAATCAGCAATCGACTGTAATCAATGGAGACTTGGAGCAGGTGTGTGTGTGTTGCATGACAGGGTTTGTAGTTTAAACTGAAACAAAATTGTAGTCCGTGTAAATTTGAATGTTCTCCAGCGATCTATGAAGGTTAGATAGCTGGTGATCGTGACAATAGTAAACATAGTGAGTGTATTTATGCATGCACGTACGCTATGATGTGTTTTTATACTCCATAGGACTCCATAGAAAAAACAGAAAGCTTTTTGCACAGGCCTATCTAAAAGGCTAAAGAGCCCCAATTATGCATTAAAAAGGTCATATTTTGGTTTTCAGGGTCTCCAACAACAGTCTGATGTGCATGCAAGGTCAAAAAAATACTTTTATTGTTTTGTAATATGCATTTATTTTTACCTAATTATCCCAACGACTCCCATATGATTCGTTCAGTGATTCATTTATTCCCAAATCCCTCCTTAGCCCGACGCTAATCTGTGCTGATTGGTCCGAGTCTATTGCGATTGGTTACCTGCGTTCAGCGTGAGAGAAATGCCCACCACGGCTTATTAACAATTTTGAAGTAGTCAGAGTGCAGAGTGTATGTGTGAGACCAATGCAGAAGTGCATTAAAGCAATGCAGTTTAGCACCAGCATATTGCTCTATTCTTCACAGCGGCAAAAGCTGAACTATTTTGAAACTTGACCCCAGCATGTGTTGGAACAGCTGATGGTGGCCATAGCAATGACAAACGGTAGTGGATCGCAAGCTCACAAATGCATTTAAATTCGTAAACAAATCGGCACGTGGCACGTTTAACGTGGTTTTAGATGCAATATGAGAATATAAAGAGTTAACCAGATACAATACAAGCCGATTACAATAACAAAACGCAATTAAATACAACATTACAAGCTAGAGAAAACATGGAGGCGACCATTTTAATCACACTTATCGCGGCAATTCATTGGAACCACTATAAGTGGACCCCTTTATAGATGAATCAATAGTTTTAAACACAGCGCACTTTCAGATTTAAGCCTTAGCTGAATATTTTACTTCACTTAGAGCTGTGTTACACACTGCATAGAAGGTCATTTTCAAAAACCCATAATAGGGGCTCTTTAATGGGGCCAACTGATGATCAACAGTAAAAAGTACAAATTGTACCTCTTCCCAACAGGGAAAACCACCAACAATCAAGAATGCATGATTACTTGGTGTCCTGGCTATGCGATCAAAAAATGCGACTTTAATGGGAGTCAATGGGGCAAAAACAGCCTCGAACATAACGAAAGGGTAGTCCAATTGAACAGTACACAAGGGTTCATAATGTCCTAATAAGCTGGTGAAAAGCACAGAAATATGCAATGCATAAATTCAGTTCAGCCAAATAAGTGTGTACAGTATGAAAACAAACTGATCAATGTGTTTTTATTTTTCACATTCCTCATGTATTAGTGCCATGCTCAGCTGCGCTACACCTCATTGTGCAGTTAAACTCTATCTTGCATTCGCTGAAGAATGTCACGTCTTTTGTCCTCTAAGAAAGTTAGCTCATAGCTTCAGGTGAGAAAGAGCAGTGCTAAAGAATTGACTGTAAATCAACACCATCTACTCTGTCATGACACAAAATACTGCTCGACGGTAGAGCATACCTGTCAGATGAGCCAATGGACCACCATAAAAGTTTATACATTTAAAAAAAAATTCAGCTTGCAACCAAAAAAAAAAACATGTTTTATTTTCATTTAGTTTTTCTTAATATTTTAAATACCTGAAATAAAGACTGAAATTATTTTACCCTGGTTATTCCTTTACTGTTCATCCTGTTTGTCTGATTTAAAAAATACAACAAATAAAAAATAAAATAAACTCAGACTTATCATAGCATTTATATATCTCTGCTCTCTGGTGACCTGAAGTGCTTCTCTTATCCTCATTTGTGGGTCACTTTGGATAAAAGCGCCTGCTAAATAACTAAAGGTAAAATGTGAATATAAAATCCCCAGTCTGTACCTGTAGGGATGCAAACATGAGCATCTCCTCCTCAGTGCAGTCGATCTCCTCCAGCAGTATTGCCCACCTGGCCTGTTCATAAAGCTGCGTGATTCTCACAGCATCATACTACGGGGAGAAAAACACCACACACATGCTGATTTAGACACTGGCTATCTAAGGCCCCGTTTACACTAGTGCGTTTTCGTTTTAAAACGCATACGTTTTTCTACGGTTACGCCATCCGTCCGTACTACGCCGGAGTTTTTAAGCCACGAAAACGGAGCGTTTTGGAAACGCTGGAGAGGCCATTTTTTATTCTAAAACGCTGCTGCTGCGTCTCAGTGTGGATGGAGGGAAAACGGAGACCATTGAATACGGAGGCGTGGCTGCTAATATCCGCTACGTGATTGGGGCTTTTGGGTCGTTGCGTAACCTTCCCTTATTTGTCAAGCGCAATGACACCGGCAGACGGCAGACCAGCCTTCACTGTAAACACTGTATTTTCGATAGCCATGGATGTTTTATATTCATTTGTTACTTTAAGTAACAACTCGACCTCGTCGTCTGTCCACAAAAAGATCTCTCTTGCTTTCTTTGAAATAGCATTCATCGTTCAACCAGCGTTTGTTGACTAACAATAACCAAATGCTGAGCGAGACACGTGCTTCCTTTTTATACTTGAACGCGCATGCCCAGAGTGCGCGAAAGGTCACGTGATATACATTTCGCTGGAGTAGTGGGGAGGGACATCTGTTGAGAGACGCAGGGTGAAAACGCTAGTGTGGACGCGGATCATTTTCATGCTAAAACGCCGTTTTAAAACTAAAACGCACTAGTGTAAACGGGGCCTAATTCTGTCATCCTTGAACATTTGAGTGACACCTCTCAGGGTTCCAACTCTAAGCCAAATGTCAAATTCCCTGACTTTTCCCTGACATTGACTGACTAAAAGCTGAATTTCCCAATCCAGGCTCATTATAAATACAGTATGTGCCCAGGGCTACATTTTTGGGAACAGTGAAATATGTAGCCAAGGCAACATCTGCTTGAAGTAAATCACAAATCCACTAGAGGCTGCAGTGTACATTTTTTACAATCTCAAATATGTTACTGGGCCACGTTTGCCATTTACACTTCCTTTTCTTGCACGCTGACCCCCACACTCCCTTCCCTAAACCCAACCCATAGTCTTTTCAAAAGCAAACTAGAAAGGAGAAGTGCATCATGGCCACATACTTTCATCACAAATTCACATTCGCTTTTGTTTTAACATGGTTTCTGGAACCATCCTTTGCGGGACTCCCAGTAGACTCCCCAGTCCACTCTGTTTCCTGATACCATACAAGGTAAGCTACTGAGCAAACTGATCACGCTGGAAAAGCTGTCAAAATGAAGGTAAGCGGTCAGAATCCCCCACAATACCCACACAATACCCCTTAGAGATCATTTAAAGAAAAAAATGCAGCCAGACTTACGCCAGGGGTGTATTTGCGGTTTCCCCAATATTTAGCCTTCGGCATGTATCTGCAATAAGCAACAAAGGCTTATTGAGAATATGTGCACAGGGCTACATTTTTGAGAACCAAGAAATATGTGGTCATGGGTACATATAGCTACATTTTTTGGGTAAAATGAATGCTACGGGGTTGCCACGGTGGCGTAGTGGGTAGCACTATCGCCTCACAGCAAGATGTCCAAAGACGTGTGGTGTATAGGTGAATTGGGTAGGCTAAATTGTCTGTAGTTTATGTCTATGAATGAGTGTGCATGGATGCTTCCTACTGATGGATTGCAGCTGGAAGGGCATCCGCAGTGTAAAACATATGATAGATAAGTTGGCGGTTCATTCTGCTGTGGCGACCCCAGATTAATAAAGGGACTAAGCTGAAAAGAAAACGAATGAATGAATGAATGAATGAATGCTACGGACTGGTACTGCGGACCGCTTACCTCAGTATGGACGGCTTTTCCAAAGAGCGGAGCTGACCGGGGTTTATGTCCGGTCCCAGAAACCAGGTAAACCATGACTTAAATATTCTCTATATAAAATTCAATGTCTGAAATAGACCTTTCAAAATTCCATGGTTTTCCAGAAATACCATGACCCATGGGAAGCCTGCTTATGTGTTTACCTTTGGGTTGAGGTCAAAGAAGCAGTGGTACTTGAATCGCAGTAGGAGTCTGTCATTTTCCTGAATCCCCTGCTCCATCAGCGAACGAGACGAATCCAGCCATCTGTACACACCCATCACAGTTACAGCGATTTGCCTTTTAAATGTTATGTTTAGAATTTGAGGGCTGGTGGGGGGGAGAATTTGAGGGCTGCACTCGAGTAACTCGAGTAAATCATGATGATGATTTTGGATCTGATTAACGTTAGTTCCACAGTTAACTATCAGGCAACTACAGAGTTAATGTTTTCGAGTAAAATATGTAATGTAATGTAATGTGTATTTATATTTTTCGTGTATGGCCATACACCTAAAGTGCTTCACAATCATGAGGAGGGTCTCTCCACACCACCTCTGTGTAGCATCCACTTGGATGATGCGACGGCAGCCAGAGGACAACTGTGCCAGTCGCTCACCACACATCAGCTATAGGTGGAGTGGAGAGACAGTGATAAAGCCAATTTGGGTGATAGGGATGATTGGGAGGCCATGATGTTTAAGGGCAGAGAGAGGATTTGGCCAGGTCACCGGGGTTACACCCCTACTCTTTAATGCTGCGTTCACACCAGACGTAGACGATACATCAATCGCGAGTAGTTTCCATGTTAAGTCTATGCAAAGACATGATAAGACATCCGTGATACGCGTGAATGAGGCGCAGCGAATTACGCGATTCACGGGAATTAAGTGGTTTGAGTTGAGCGTTTTTGAGCGATTGATGCGCGTATCGCGTGTTTCGCGCGAATCGCTCGAGTTTGAAAATCTGAACTTCAGCGGACATTCGCGCTACGTTAACCAATCAGGAGCTTGCTCTTGTGGGGGTGTGATTATGAGCCTGTTGTTGGTGTCCCGGGGGAAAATCCTCCTGCAGACACTGACAACAGTTCATCAAACTGGGCTCGGCACCACTGAAAGCTACCATCAACCAGGTTAAGTTTCTGAGGGAGTTTATGAGCTCACAGAGCTGGGTGCACCTCTGAATGGATCTAGTGCAGTGGTTCTCAACTGGTTTGGCCACGGGACCCACATTTTTACATGGTCATCAAGCCGCGACCCTAATTTTTAGGAACTGTAATATAATTTTAGGAATTATAATTAATTTGTATCTATTTGTTAACATACACAATTAGTGACAGAAAAATCATGAGAAAATCAGCAAGACTTACAAATAAACAATATTTTATTGCTGACATTTAACAAAATGTACCAAATTATAAAAATATTACAAAGTAAAAACGGCAAACACTGTAAACAGTGGTTAGGGTAAGGAGAGGTTGTTACCATTAACAAAACTGAACTGTTAATAAAACATTAACACTGATCCTGTTGAACAGAACAAACCAGCAAATGGTAAAATGATTAAAACATCCATAACCATTTTTACATCTAATATGACAGCAATTATAAACATATGTTTCACTTAACAGTAATTTGGGAAGATAATGAGATAACTGAGGGTGTGCTTTACTGATGTGATAAGAGTTTCAAAGTCAGGAGTGATGGTAGACAGTGCTACCCGAAGATCGCGCTCTATGTCCAACTTGTTCCTTTGCTTTAACTCGAGCTACACCAAGGAAGAGAAGCCACTTTCATATAGATACGTAGTTCTGAATGGGATGGGTTTGATCGCACTCTCAGATCGCGAAAACTGGGAGAGGCTTACATCACTGAATTTCTTTTTCAGCGTCTTATCACATGACAGCTCCACGAGCTGACTCTCTATGTTGCTCGGCAACGTGACACTTTCGACGTCGCTTCCAAAGGGATCTGTTGTCATGCGCGCATTTCAAAATAAAAGTCAGGTATACGCAAAAAAAGTAAAAAATTTAACTTTTGTTGTTTTTTTGATCACACACTCCACGACCCACTGAAAATGTTCCTGCGACCCACTTTCGGGTCGCGACCCACCAGTTGAGAAACACTGATCGAGTGGACTCAGACACGGCTCCAAATGAATCGACACTGCTTTTCAGCCTTCATAAAGCACATAAAAACAGTTATTTCCTCAATAAAATCCGTGTTAGCAATGAAGCTAGAGTCACCAGGCCATAGACAGATGCCCTGCCCATCATGCAAATCCGCGTTTGTTGTGAAGTGAATTTGGAATGGAGAATGAAGCGGATTTGATGCACGAATGAAGCGAGTAAACTCAAAATGTACACAAGTCTATTCACGCATCAGGTGTGAAACAGCATAAGAGAAGTGCCATGGGAGGTCCTAAAAGGTTGAAAATAGAATACTTGATTTTGATTGGTCAGTCACAACATTCCAAGGTACATTATTCCCAGATGGTGAAACTAATAACACAGGCTAAACATATTCAAACATTAAGCAATTCTTTTAAATGGTAATAATATGTGAAATAGTTGTTTCTACTGTGTTTTTGATCAAATAAATAAGCATATGATTTTCCTTGCGGCCCCCAGAGGTTTAGAGTGGCGGTGTCTGTGTGCTTTTCCTCTTACCCAGCATTAATGGCTGCTTTATCCTCCATGGTGAGAGGTTTGTACAGTTTGGCGAGCTCCTCTGGTGGCAGGTTTGGTTGGCAGGCGGTCAGCGGACTCTCTCCGTACCACAGACTGGTGGAGGATAGAGGCGAGCCGCTGTCCGGGTCGTAGATCGGGGTCATGGTTTTACTGTACATACTCAGAGCTCCTGCACAAAGAAGGAATGCAAATGATTATTTATTTAACAAGTTTATCCAAACAACTGTATCTCTATTAATGCATATTTTGTATTGTTTCGTTTATATTGCTTATTCATTCATTCATTTTCCTTCGGCTTAGTCCCTTATTTATCAAAAGTCGCCACTGCAAAATGAACCACCAACTATTTCAGCATACAGTATGTTTTATGCAGCGGATGCCCTTCTGGCCGCAACCCAGTACTGGAAAACACTCATACACTCTCACATTCACACAAACTCCTACACTACAGCCAATTTAGTTCATCCAATTCACTTATAGCGCATGTCTTTGGACTGTGGGGGAAACTGGAGCACTCGGAGGAAACCCACGCCAACACGGAGAGAACATGCACACTCCACACAGAAACGCCAACTGGCCCAGCCGGGGCTCAAACCACCAACCTTCTTGCTGTGAGGTGACAGTGCTAACCTCAGAGCCACCGTGCCACCTGGTATGCTATTATTTATGATGATTTTTTTTGCTTTATGTTAACTTTTTGTTGTTATAATAAATACCTCCAGCCATGTCCATGGTTAATATCTCATCAGTGGCTAAATCTGTGCCTTTGTCTTTTTTCTTTTTCTTCTTGGGTTCATCTGTTGGTTTCAGGAGAGAAAGTTCTTCAGTTCTTCTAATGTCTATGAACAGAGACAAAAATTAGCAGCAGGTTAGTTGTGAATGAGCTAATGTGGAGAAAGAAAACATGGAAAAGGCTAATTAAAAAATATATAAATAATCAAATTTATAAAATAATAAAATGTTAAATAAAATCATTCTACATCATGAACAATGATTACATGAAACAACAACAACAGTACTTGTACTAATAGCACTCAAATAAATTATAAAAGAAAATAAATTCTATATAAATATTATAAATAATTGTAAATCTTGTAAAACATGTAATATGGTCACAATTATTTTATTTTTTTTACCTCTGGGACTTAATGTTTATATCGCTAATTAGAATTATAAAATTATATTACACCATTTAAACATTACAGGTAAAATCACAATTTAAAATAAAACAATAGAAATAGTTTTAATTTTCAGATAAAATAATGATCAGAATTATTATTATTATTATTAATTTAAAAAGTATTATTTGTTTAAAAAAACTAAAAGAATTTATAAACAATTACGCAATAAACACTGTATTATACATTTTTTTTAAAGAATTTTTGATACTTTATTCATAAATGTTTTAAGTTTTTATTTAATACATAATAGAAAATATAATCTACATGTGGAACATTGTATATATTAAACATGATATATTTAATATTGTATCAAATATAATAAATATTATAAGGAAAAAACTATATATATATATATATAGGTTGGGTTGTCACGGAACAAAGTGAAAGTGAACGGGGAGGAGGGCGGTTGAGGAGGGGATCAGATTTCAGAGGTGCCGGATTCTGTTCCGGCGTGTTCCGGCACAAATTAAGCCCTGATTGTAATTATTATTACATAAATATTGCAGGTAAAATCAGAATTTGAAATGATAAAAATGGAAAAATAAAGAAATAGACTGATTTTTAGATAAATTGATGATAATAATAATTATTTTTAAAAAAAGTAAATTAAAAAGCAATATGCAATAAGCACTGTATTATTATTTCCTTTGTTGTTTCAGAAAAATATATTCAAATTTTATTCTTAAATGTTTAACATTTCTATTTCATAAGTAACTGAAAATATTACATACAGCTGAAGTCGAAATTATAAGCCCTCTTGTGAATTATTCTTTTTCAAATACTTCCCAAGTGATATTAAACAGAGCAAGACATTTTTCATAGTATTTCCTATAATATCTTTTCTTCTGGAGAAAGTCTTATTTGTTTTATTTCGGCTAGAATAAAAAGCAGTTTAAAATTCTTTAAAGAGGGTTTTTGAAAATGACCTTCCATGCAGTGTGTAACAGCTCTAAGTGAAGTGAAATGTCCAGCTAAGGCTTAAATCTGAAAGTGTGCCGTGTATAAAACTACTGATTCATCTATAAAAGAGTTGACTCATAGTGCTTCCAATAAATCGACGTGATAATGAGTCTTTAGCCATGCCGGCATGACGTCTGGAACTCAAACCGAATACTACTGTCCTTAAAAATATTCAGTAAAATATTAATTTTGTAACTATGGCACAAGTGCATGCTTCCCGTTTGCAGGAGCTCTTACTGAGTGTTTTGCAGATCTCGGCCACAGCTCTGAAGACGACGCCAGAGAAGGTGACCGGCAGTTTGATGCTCTTCATGTTGGGCAGCTGAATGCAGAGAGACTTATGCTGAGGAGTGTAGCGCAGGTCAGCGTTCGCCTGGATCCCGTATTTATCCAGAGTCCAGTGAGTCTTCAGCAGCCAGCAGCTCTTCTGCTCCCACCAGATAGCATGATCTGACCAGTCCTGAGGAGCCTCTGAAACACACACATGGAAAGATTTACCAAAAAGCGACAGTAGAAGTCAGAATTATTAGCCCTCTTGAATTATTAGCCCCATTATTAAATAAATCTTAGTGTTTCCAAATGTTTCAGAAGATTATGTTCATAAATGACCAATATATGTAGATGAAGGCAAAGCATAATATAGTAAGTAGGTGGTGTGATGAATCTGTTTTGCTAACGTCTCTCAGGTTGACACAGTGAACTTCAGACTCTGCAACAGTAAACAGCACCTCTGTCAAAGAACAATAGCTCAGAGCACGAGGTTATACAAAGATAGGCAAGGCAAACATGAGCATACCTGCACATTTCAACCAGTGTTTGACACTCTAGAATTGAAGTTCTTGAATAGGGCTTTTATTCAAATGCCAACTGACCAAGCGGGACTCAAACCAGCGACCTTCTTGCAAACTAATCTTTTCTTTTTAAATTATTCTACTTTTTAAGTATATCGATGAACACACTTGTTTTTTTTTAAATACATCGTGAAGTCCTTCTACTACTCACTGATCTTCTCCACCAGTTTGAGCATGAGTCCGCCGACATGCAGATCTCCTTTGACCCGCAGTTTGAACCTCATGCCCTCGTCTCCCTCCCGCTGGTCCACCTGAATGCTGAGCTCCCAGGTGTGTCCATGTTCACCGGCCGAGGCCATGATTCTGCCTGAAACACAACTGCTCACAGGTCACTCGCATGCTCTCATATCTGTATTTGCTCTGAAGAAGAGCTGAAACGAGCAATTACAGCGTTATGGACGTGACATTTGCAGTCAAAAATATATATAAAAATAAATTCGCAGAGAATTTATATGTCAACAGTATATTGGCTGTTTATATTTTCCATAGCAACTAACCAGACAATGAAGGGATCATAAAAATATCAATCTGTAAACATGTTTTATACTTTAATTAAGGGAAATAAACAAGCATTATGGATTCGACCAACAAAAATTTGCGAGTTTACAGTAGCATACCTTGAGAAAATTCTGTGAATTAAACTGCACAACCCAAAACAAACAATACTAAAGTATATACTAAAAATACTAAAACAATACTAAAAGGATAAGAGTCAGCTCTCTATTGAACAAACATTTTGTGTTCTATTTTATTTTATATTTGTGCATTTATGAGAAAAAAAGCTTTGTTATAAATATGACATCTCTCTGTTATGGATGTTACGCCACTTGGTGTCACTTTGGTAATTCAAATCAAATTGTTTGTAAATGTTGACAGAGACATTTTTCAGTATTTTTACAGTACTGTTAAATACAAGCTTAGGCCTGTCGCAATAATCAATATATCGTCTTATCGCACAACACATGAGCATGACCACAATAATTTTTGGTGATGCAATATATATATCGCCCATAAATAAAAAAAAAACTATTCTAGCAATATTATATCTCTATTGGAGGTGTCGGTATGTTTAAAAAAACATTATAGTGTTTACTGTAAATTATTTGAGTATATTTTCATATGGGTGTCTGACAACTAAAGATAGATCTAGTAGCAGATATCGCAGCCTCTGTTACTTTTAACCTTGTACTTTTTTGTTAACATTTATTATTATTTATTAAAGATATGTGTTTTAACATTCTGATTATTGAATTGCTAAAATGAATATAACTTATTTAAATATTCTTAAGAATGAAATATTATGTGTTCTTAGGAAGAGTGTACTTGCATTATGATGATATTATATTGTCATTCTGGCATAAAATGGTCTTATAATGACAATAATATTGTTTATCGCAATATCTTTTGGAGCAATATATCGTACAATACAAAATAGGTATCGTGACAGGCCTATACAAGTTTAAGCAAACAGCGTAAAAAGAGTTTCAATATTCTGGTTATTCACTATATCATTCATGATAAGGTTTACTTTTGAATGAAATTGTAGCTAGCAAAAAAAAAACTTTTAATAATTATTGTAATTTTAAAAACATAAGAATGGAGCGAGTGGTACACATGAGTTATTTAAAAATACTGGGGAGCAATTCCATGCACATGTCAACCTTGCCATGAAAAAATAATAGGTTTTCACCAAAATACAGAAACCGTTTCTGTTTTTTTGTGTAAGCAAGTATTTTACAATACTTTATAAACACTCAAAGATGTATCTGTCAATGTTTTTAAACAATTCTATTTCATTTACCAAAGTCACACAAGTGCCAGTTTCACATCCATAACGGAGAGAGTCGAGAGACATCACATCTATAACAAAGTTTTTATCCTCACAAATGCAAAAATGTTAAATAAAATAAAATCAATGTTTGTTCTATAGTGAGCCGAGTCTTATCCTTTCGATGAGCATTATTTTTTTTCAGTTTGTGCAGTTTAATTCACAGGATTTCTAAAAAAGCATGTTGTTTGCAGTAAACTTGCAAATTTTTTTGGTCACATCATTAAAGCGTGTTTATTTTCCTGATTTAAAGTATAAACATGTTTTAAGATTGATATTTTTCTGGTCCCATAACTCTGTGGTTAGTTGTTTTTTTTAATCTAAACAGATAGTTCAAAATTATGTTAACATATACCTTCTATGTGAATTTATGTTTTGAGTTTTTACTGCATATGTCACATCTATATGGCTGGAATTGCTCTGGGGCGTTATTGTAATTTTAATAAAAATTGTAGTTCATAGATGTATTATTGTTATTTTTGTCACATTTGTTATATTTTTGTTTTATATGTCTACAATAATATTTAGAACTTTTTGTTTTAGTTATTTTGTTTTAGTACATATTTCCTTGGAGTTTGAAAAGTTTTTTCATCTAACCTTTATTTTACTAAAAACAAAACAATAGAAAGCAGCACGGTACACTTAAAATATATATCTAAATATTTCTATTTTCAAATTATTTTGTCAAAAATGTAGCAGCTTTGTTTTGTTTTTGTGAGTACAATTACAGTTAAAATGTAAATAAAGTATACATTTTCTGTTTTTACTGATTTTTGTGGATTTTTTTTTTATTAAACTAAATGAAAATGAGAAGTAGATTTTTTAAAACTTGCTACATTTTTGTCAGACAACTTCTAAAATAGTATGATAATCCTGATGTGTTTTGTGCTACTTTTGCTTACAAAAACTGATTATTATTTACATTATAATACTATAATACATTATAATACTAAATTTACATTATTTACATATAGACCTGTCATAATAATCAATGTGTCAATTTATCATACAATACATGTACATGACTTTGAACATGATTTTGGTGATGAAATATATATCTAAAAAAGTGACAATTCAGGAATAACATTAAAGCCATTTCACAAGCACGTTTACATGTCGTTTTTGTCCCTTGAATATGTTTATAGCTATTTAAATTCTGTTGTATTATTATATAAACACATAAAATGGTCTTAAAATGACAATAATAACACATATCACAATCATTTCTATGACAATATATGGCATAATAAAAGACTTTTCATGACAGGCCTAACTCCATCCATTTCTCCCAATATACTACAAATAAGTCCTATTTTTTTCCATATAAGCACACAACTGATTCGTTTATGCTTTTAAATTATACATTTTTATTTTTTGGTTGTTTCCAATACTTGGCAGACCCTTATCACTACACACACTTAATGACAGAAGTGTATTTTGGGGTGAACTATTACTTTAAAGCCTCTAATGACACCATCTCCTTAAAACAGACAGAGAAATTGAGAAACAGGGTGGAGGAGTGATGTGATTACAGGACAACAGAGGCTTCAGCTTAAAATTCCTGACAAGCCGAGACAAGAACAGAGGCCGAAAGAGCAGAAACAACAGAACGAATCACACAGCCTCATCATCGGCATCAGTAAACAACAAAACCCAGGTCTTACACACACATACAAACACAGTCAGTCGAGTATTGCTGTGTAAACCACACAATATAAGTGACTTTGTGAAACAGGAAAGCATAAATGTTTATATAAGCTGCATTTAAGTTCTCAATAGCACTTAAAGAAATCAGGTCTTTCCACGTTCAATGGGAGTGTATGGGGGAGGGCGAGATGTTTGACTAGATTACAGATAAAACACAAGCTCTGAACTAACAAGACAAACTATTTTGTAGCCCTGGGGTATACCTAGTAAGCGAGTAGGTTAACATGACTGCAGGGCACAGAAAAAAGTATTTACACCTCCCTATAATGTAAAAGCCAGATTCATGACTTCAGATATAAACAAGTAGGGCATTTCATGGTTGCAAATATGCAACAATAGCATGAAGACTAAAAATCAACTGTGCACTATAATTAAAAGTGCTCTATCTGCTAAATGCTAATCTATAGTGTTAGATTTAATGTGAATGTTACATTCTCCAAAGAGCTATAGCTAGTAATTGATTAGCCTTGCTGTATATTTTACAGAATGGTTGTTTGCTGTAACCAAAGTGCTTCAAATGTCAATAAACAAAGAAAATCCTTTCCTTAACATATCTGCTACACTAACAGACACTGTACAGTACTGTAATAATAACAAATACGTAAATGTACCTTAGGTTTTACCTTAGAAAATGCATAAAAGTGTATAGTTTAAGCAAACAGTAGACTGAAACCTAGTTTATGATCTTATTTTTACACAAACCATACGACAAATATTCAGTTTTACTACAATTAATTACAGAAAAAAACATGTTTTTTCGTAGTTAAACCATGTAACCTTTAAAAAAACATGTTAAATGTAACAATTTTGTTAAAGTAAGCATTAAACATGACATTTGAAGTAAAACTGAGGATACACAAATGTTAATCAATACGTCAAAACATACTACACAAATAGCCTGCAATAGTAAAGCCATGGTTATTTTCCTAAGAATATAACATATACTGATATATAATATATCAATAACATGATATATGAAGCATTAAGTATCTCATATCGGACTCTTAGCATATTTACAACCCGCTTTAGTGAACAATGTCGAATCAAACGGATGGAAAACAAAGCAAACGGTTGAGAAAAATGTATTTAAATCGATTTTAAAACTAATTGAAATATATATGATTTATCCCACTTACCTAAATGTGTTCCCGAGGATTTTCCCTTTGGAAAGCGAAACAGATCTCCTGTCCAGGTGTGCGGGCTGGGAATGCAAACCCCGCCCAGAATCCTACTACGACGAAGGTTTGTGCTCATGAATATTAATTACGATACGTAGCGCATCTCGCAAACTGTCCAATAACGAAGGGTAACTCGCTTATGTTAATTACGTTTATGTGACGCTGCTGTGCTGGAATTCAACAGCTAAGGTCTGTTTTATGAATATTCATATTGGATTGTAAAGATTAAAATCGCAGTCTTCTCCATAGTAGTATTAGATCCTGGCGCGTTCAGGAAGGACACGGAACGGAAGTGACTAAACCCCAACCCAAATACCTGTGAGTGTGTACACTAGCTAGTAGGTTGTAATTGTTGCTCAAGCTATAATTGCCACATAACGAATGAATAACTTGTGAGTTGTGACGGTAAGATTTTATTATTATGATTTTTGCATCAGTTCCATCCCAGAAACACCAGATTAAAACAGATTAGAGCCAGGACGGCTGCAGTTGTTGGTTAAATACAGTTTGAGTTGTTTTGTGGCACATTCTTTTAATTTTTACAGCACATAAAGCTATAATATATACTCACTGACCAGACACTTTATTAGACACTATTTTCCCTCAGAACTGCCTTCTCTTTTCTTTGTGGCATGGAAATATTCCTCTTAAATGATTGTGCAATGTTATAAACATAATAAAGTGGCCATCAAGTGTTTATGAAAACAGCATCATTGATAGACATACAGAATAAGCAGGTTTAATTCTAACAATAACTAACAATCTAGACCCTATTTATTTTGCAAGTTTAATTCTAATGATAACTAACAATCTGGTCCCTATTCATTATTATATAAGTACATTCATGTTGAAGTATTATTATAAGAAAAATGTCCAAATTGGTGAACATGGGATTGATTAATATGATTAATTCTTTTGAATTATTATTATATTCAAACTAAGTAGATAAATACAAACACCTTCAGAACTGCCTTCTCTTTCCTTTGTGGCATAGATGCTGGAAAATTCGTTTAAAAATATGGGCAATATTATAAACATTATAATAAAGTGGCCAGTGAGTGTATATGAAAAAATATATATAATTCATAGACATAAAATATTAAGCAAGTTTAATTCTAGCAATAACTAACAATCTGGTCCCTATTTATTATTTTGCAAATGTTTAAGCACATTGATGTTGAAGTATTATAATAAGAAAAATGTCCAAATTGGTGAACATTGGATTGAATTTTTGATTAATTCTTTTGAATTATTGATAGATTCAACTTAAATAAATACAAATGCCTTCAAAAATGCCTTATCTTATATTTGTGGAATATGCTGGAAATATTCCTCTAAAATGTTGGGCAATGTTATAAACATTATAATAAAGTGGCCAGTGAGTGTATATGAAAAAAATATATAAGCATAAATAGAAAAAGCAAGTTAAATCTAACATTAACTATCAATTTGGTCCCTATTTATTATTTTGCAAATGTTTAAGCACATTGATGTTGAAGTATTATAATAAGAAAAACGTCCAAAACACTGAATTTATTTTTGATAAACTCTTTTGTAATATTAATATATAATTAAATTAAATAGATAAATACAAAGCCCACACAACTGCCTTCTCTTTTCTTTGTGGCAAAGATGCTGGAAATTTGCCTCTTAAATGCAATATTGACTTGTGGCTGTGTCTTTTAGTACTAAGTGGCCTAAAGAATGTCAATAAGATATCTGTTTAACCTTTCCAGCACAATCAGCCTGAACTATTGTTATAAGAATCTATTCTTTCAAATTGGTTATGCCAGTTGTGATCTTACCAGCCAAATGTTGCAGCAGACATAAGGACTCATCAACCATTTTGCAATTTTATAATGACCAACTTTGGTGAAACTATGTGAACTGCAGTTTGATAAAGGCACTGATGTGCTCTTCTGTTGCTGTAGCTCATCTGCTTCAAGGTTTGACATGTTGTGTGCTCAGAGGTGCTCTTCTGAAATCCTGTTATTTGATATACTGTTACCTTTCTTTCAGTTTCAACTAGGGGGAAGGATATTGGAAAATCTTAAATAGCGATATTTTATTATTCTGCAATAAATATTGCATCACGTGTACAGTTTCACAAGATGGTTTGAATAGCCCTATTTGGTGTTTTTGTGGGGAGTCTAATTCAGGAACAGAAATTGAATATTCACAATGCAAAAAAAATGCTTTTCTTTTCTTTGCTTTGTCTCTTTTTTGTCCAAATATCTAAAAAATCTTGCAGATCAAGTAAAAATATTGTTTTGTTTTCATCTTCAGAAGAAATAAGTCAAAATTAGGAGTTTCTTTCCTTAAAACAAGCATAATTATCTGCCAATGGGATAATTAAAATAATCTTATTTTCTCTTTGAAATGTAGATATTCAGACTAGAAACAAGACAGATTCTAATTAAGAAATCCTTTTTTTTTGCATAAACCTTATAAAAAAAATAAATACAATAAATCTTTGTTACACCTCCAAACATCACAATGAATTGTGTCCAAACTCTCTTGAAATGCTCAGAAGGCCTTAAAAACACATTTGTACGCTATTATGGTTAAACTTAGCAGTGACACTACAGATCAGATGTGTTTTGTGGCTTCTGGTCAACTATAAATCAAGCCTAACATTGCATATCTTGCGATGTGACTATTGCCGAAGCGCACGTTGTGATATTGATGCTGAAACGATATATTGTGCAGCCCGTCTCACCATAATTTTTTTCACTCTGTTATCTAATAATGCATTATCACCCTCAAAACTGCGACGGGCCAAAGTTGGCCCATTGCTACTTTTGATTTGACCCACCATCCCATCTCAGATGCGTGAGAATGATGGAGAGGGCTGGGGCGAATGCCTTGAAAAGAGATCATCATTTCTAATTTGACGTAACCCTTTTTTTGTTTGGTTTTTTTGCTGAATTACAATAAAGCCAACCAAAATTAAATGTTTATTTATATGTTGTAAATAAAGCCGATTTTCAAAAATGTTAATAATGTCAGATAGACTATGCAGAAGACATCAGCGAGCTAATCTATGCAAAAGAGTGTAAATCTATTCTGTCAAAAATGAGATTGCTTTTGTTTTTAATAAGTTCATTATAAAAATGTAAAAATAATTATGCTGTATTAGTTAATATAAAGCAATGTTTTCTAGTAATTTTGAAACATTATTAAATAAATTAGGAAATTAACCATGGCTACTATAGTTACCTTCGGACCACAACCCTCAAGTTTGGTTTTTGGCCCTTCGTAAGAAAAGGTTTGTCCACCCCTGCTGTAAACACATGCTGTTGTAATTGTACATATTATACATATTATAAAACACTGATATGATAACTGGCAATCTGGTCCCTATTTATTATTTCGCAAATGTTTGGGTACATTGATGTTAAAAGTAAGATTATACAAAATGTCCAAATTGGGGAACATTGGATTGAATTTAGATTAATTCTTTTGAATAAGTTATATTAAAATAGACAAACAGATAAATATTAAATAGATAAATACAAATCTCAGCACAACAAACGATTTGCGATTTGATTTTAATTGATTTTTTAATTAGATACTGTGATGCTGAATTTGTCCATCTGTCCAGCAGAGGTCAGACTTGTCATGCTGAAGGTAAAAGGGAATAATTTAAGATTGTGAGAAAAGTTGGATTAAACCATCAACTAAAAGCACTTGCTTCTGTTATTGTGGTATTGCATTTTATTCACATTGCATTCTTTGATAAATCACGTATATGTGAACAGTAATCATCCAATACCATATAGTGTACAGTCAATGCCCAGCATAAATGAGTACATGAGGGCATATTTAACACATCATATTTTCTACACTGTAAAAAGTAATTAGCTACTTAAAACGAGTAAACCAATTGCCTTAAAAGTAACAAGTTGTCTTCTAAAAATAAGTTGACTACTTAAAAAATTGTAAGCAAACCCATTGTAACTTGAAACTGTTAAGTTGATTTAACTTCAATTTTTCAAGTATGCACAGTTAACTAATCACTTTTAAAAGTGTATGGGATACTATAGAATGAGATATTTGTAAATGTTATTGTTATTGGTTTTACATTATATCTGTCAGTTCCAACGGCACAATTTGTGATTATTTTAACAACAACAACAACAAAAGTAAGACCATGGTTAAAAATAAGTAAAGCCACAAAGAATGTGTTGGAAAAACTGAAAATCACAGGAAAAAACTATACAAAATATTAGATTTACTTTTAAATGAAGTAATTGCTCTTCATTTCCTTCGGCTTAGTCCCTTTCTTTATCACAGGCCGCCACAGTGGAACGAACCGGCAACTTATCCAGCACATGTTTCACGCAGCGGATGCTCTTCCCGCTGCAACCCAGTATTGGGAAACACCCATACACTCTCGCATTCACACACACTCATACACTACGGCCAATTTAGCTTATTCAATTCACCCATAGTGCATGTCTTTGGACTGTGGGGGAAACCGGAGCAAACCCATGCCAACACGGGGAGAACAGCCCAGACAGGACTCGAATCAGCGGCAGTGCTAGCGTGATTTGAAGCGGAGCGAAAGTGGACACTGGGATTTGGGTGCATGTTTGAACAGACATATACACATAATAATAACTATAATAAAAATAACAACAATAACAACAATATCTAAACATGTTGACATTGGTGGGCTTTCTTTTAAACACAACACTACTTAAATGAGCGTAAACAGTTAGGAAAACAATTGAATGCTTTCATTATAGATCTGTGCATTTTTTTAAATTTTATAGTTATAAATAATGTATTTAATCTGTTATTTAATCTGCTATTTAATGTAATTTATCAAGTTTAATAGGCTAAACTGTTTGCTAATTTATTTGCTTTAAAGTATGCTGTTTATTTTATTCTTTGTTAATAATAAAAATATGTTACTGTCTATTTCAACTGTTTCCCTGCTGAAAAAAAAACAGCTTAAACCAGCCTAGTTGGCTGGTTTTGACTGGTTGACAAGCCTGGTTTTAGAAGGATTTTGGCCTTTTCCAGCCTATGTTTAAACTGGACATAGCTGGTTTTGGCTGGGCTCCCAGCCTGGTTAGGCTGTTCAAGCTGGTTTTAGCTGGTCATCTCCTAGCCTGACCAGGCTGGAAATAGCTGGAAACCAGCCTGGAAATGGCCAAAACCCCTCTAAAACCAGGCTTTTATTTAGAACGAAACAGCTCCAGATGAACATATTTAGTAATTTGGGGATTTTTTGGGGGGAGGGGGTATCCCTTATCCTCACATCCCAATGTTGACAGGTAGGAAAATTGTTACTTTTGTACCACCTGTGTGTTACTTTTGTTCCTACTAATGGGGTCAAGAATAACAATGTGCAATTTATGTTTAGGGCGTCACGGTGGCACAGTGAGTAGCACGATCGCCTCACGGCAAGAAGGTCGCTGGTTCGAGCCTCGGCTGGGTCAGTTGGCGCTTCTGTGTGGAGTTTGCATGTTCTCCCAGTGTTCGCGTGGCTTTCCTCCGGGTGCTCCAGTTTCCCCCACAGTCCAAAGACATGTGGTTTAGATGAATTTGGTAAGCTAAATAGTCCATAGTGTATGTGTGTGAATGAGTGTGTATGGGTGTTTCCATTGATGAGTTGCAGCTGGAAGGGCATTTGCTGCTTAAAACATATGCAGAAGGGCGCCACAGTGGCGTAGTGAGTAGCACGTTCGCCTCACAGCAAGAAGGTCGCTGGTTTTAGCCTCGGCTGGGTCAGTTGGCATTTCTGTGAGGAGTTTGCATGTTCTCCCCGTTGTTGCGTGGGCTTCCTCCGGGTGCTCCGGCTTCCCCAACAAAAGACATGTGGTATAGGTGAATTGGGTTGGCTAAAATTGTCCGTAGCGTATGAGTGTGAATGAGTATGGCTGTTTCCCAGAGATAGGTTTCAGCTGGAAGGACATCTGCTGCGTGAAACAAATGCTGGATAAGTTGGCGGCTCATTCCGCGGTGGCGACCCCGGATTAATAAAGGGACTTAGACGAAAAGAAAATGAATGAATGAATGAACATATGCAGGATAAGTTGCCGGTGAATAAGAATATGAATGAATGAATAAATAATGGATTTATGTTTAAAGTGAAATTATATTGACGTTGTTTTACATTTGTTTAAAATACCACCCAATATTGATAGACCACACTTATGAGTTAGTAACCACAGCAAAAATATAGTTCTTTCTAAAACAGGGGTGCCCAAACGTTTTCTAATGAAGGGCCACAAACCAAACTTGATTGAGGCTAGTGGACCGAAGGTAAAACATTTCCCATGGGTAATTTCCTAATTTATTTAATAATGTTTATCAATGACTAGAAAACATTTCCTTATATTAACTAATACATTATTTTAAAAACTTATTATCATGAACATGTAGCAGTAAAAACAATCTAATTTATTACAGAATTACCCTAGTTTTTGCCTTGATTTGCTCACTGATGTCTTTTGCATGGTTTGTCGAGTGACAGTATTTACATTTTAAAATAAAATAAGATTAATTTAAACTATTTAATTGAAACATGGCGCCACGGTGGCGCGTGAGTAGCACGTTCGCCTCACAGCAAGAAGGTCGCTGGTTCGATCCCCGGTTGGGGCAGGTCCCGGTTGGGCCAGTTGGCATTTCTGTGTGGAGTTTGCATGTTCTCCCCGTGGTTGCGTGGGTTTCCTCCGGGTGCTCCGGTTTCCCCCACAGTCCAAAGACATGCGGTACAGGTGAATTGGGTAAGCTAAATTGTCCATAGTGTATGTGTGTGAATGAGAACGTATGAATGTGTTTCCCAGAGATGGGTTGTGGCTGGAAGGGCATCCGCTGCGTAAAACAAATGCCAGATAAGTTGGCGGTTCATTCCGCTGTGGCGACCCCGGATTAATAAAGGGACTAAGCCGAAAAGAAAATGAATGAATGAATAATTGAAACATTTCATTTCATTTTTCTCTAAATATAACAAACAAAACAAAAAACAATTAAACATAAAAGTTTACGTAAAATTAGAAAAGACGATCTCTGTGTTAGAGACCTTCGCCCGATCCTCTCCATCATTCTCATTCTTCTCTCAGATGGAACGGTGGGCCAAATCAAAGGTTACAATGGGCCAACTTTGGCCCATGGGCCCTTTTAAATATATGTAAATATAGGTAATTAAATATGTCTTTTTAATATAGGTTTTTATTTATGAAAATTGGTAGTTTCATCTCTTACTTTGACACAATGTACAGTCTAAAGCTGAATTTCTCCACTTCAACACTAAGCGGAGCCACAGAGCTGGTGCTCTGCCAGAGTTTAGCCAGTTTCAGCTAAACACTCAAATAGTTTCTGCCTCCCTATGGACATTATTTTATGGTTTGGTAAACCTGACACGGAATGTGGACTTGACCAAAATATCAAATGTCAAGGCTCAGCCTAAAGACCCTAAATATGCGCCGTTAAAGCAGACTCCCACGGGAGCAGTGTCCTCTTACATTTATGCTAATTCAAACCATGTCCGACGCTTTATGATCTTTTGCTTTCTATTTGGGCAGCACGTTAACACTTGTGTCCAAATTCCTACAGGAAGGCACGGCAGCAGGGATATTTCATCATAGAGAAGAGAATGGTATCAAACCCTCTCTCCGAGCTTAACCAATTACTCCGTTCGATCAGGGGTCTGTATGTCAAATAGTGAGCCTATTGTGCATACGATTAGATCCTTCCCTAGCCTGTGTTAAAACTCAGGTCGGGTCCGATTGCGATCTAAAACCTAAATCCCAGCTTGGAATCCACACACAGAGAGGCCTGTGGGATCAAGCTACGCTCTTTCCCTTAAGTGGATCAGTCCATTAAGAAAAAAGAAAAGAAAACATTGTTGTTTACATCCTCCGTATGACCTCATTTGACCTCTCCTCTCCAGCATTCCTGCCATAGTTTTGACATTTAAGCGCAAGTACACGAGGCGGACAGGGAAAACAAGGCTTAATCACACCCGAAGGGCGAGCGGGAGATAACAAAACAACTTCTTAACCTGAGCGTTGAGGGGGGGTGAAGTGATGGATGCCTCTCCATCTGTGCATCAGCCTTTTAATTTTCTCTTCTCGCCTTTAAAGACGCTCCCTCTTCCTGCGAACCCGGCAGACGAGTCTTTGAAAATGTTATTTTAATAATTACGAACACCAGGAGGGCCCCTCGGCAAGGGCCATTCGTATGAACTTGAGTTTTGACGCTGAAATAAGTTCACGCAGCTGGATGAAGCACGAGCCATTGGAAACATTGGAAAGAGTAAATGCACTGGACAAGAAGTGCACTGAATGCGTTGGTTTTAAGCCTTTAATTCTTATAATGAGAGTTTTAGCTAATAAACTGGGCTGTTATATTGAAGATATTTCTGCCATAGACTAAATAAATTAAAAAATGCAATTGTGACTTGAGTAAATGGTCATTAAAATGATATTTTTTGAGGATATAAAAGAATCCAAGGAAAAATTCTGAACTGCATGATGTAAACTCAGAATCACAGTACGATCATATAACTTGCAATTACGATCAACTCACAATTGTGAACAAAGTCGTATACTTAACATTTGACAAAAAAAGTAAGAATTGCAATATGCATACCTGTCAACATTGGGATGTGAAAATAAGGAATATTAAAATACTTTTAAAATGCACACATCTAAAGTTAAAATGAAAGCATTGGATTACTTTCGTAATGTTTTATGCTCATTTAGGTAAAAATAATTTGTGTTTGAAAAAAAAAAAACATCAATATCGACATCTTTAGATGGTATTATTATTATGTGTATATGTCTGTTCAAACACGCACCCAAAACCGAGTATCCACTTTCGCTCTGCTTCTAATCGCGGGAATCCCGGGAAATACGGGAGGGTTGACAGATATGAATATGTAAGGTCAGAATATCAAGAAAAACTTTTCATTTCTAGAAACAAAGTCTGAATTGAGAGAAGTAAACACAAATGCATAACTTCCAATTACGATATATACAGTTGAAGTCAGAATTATTAGCCCCCCTTAATTTTTTCCCCAATTTCTGTTTAAGTGAGAATATTTTTTCAACACATTTATAATCATAATAGTTTTAATAACTCATTTCTAATAACTGATTAATTTATTATTTGCCATGGTGACAGAAAATAATATTTTACTAGATATTTTTCAAGACACTTCTATACAGCTTACAGTGACATTTAAAGGGCACCTTTGATGAAAAATCTACTTTTTAAGCTGTTTGGACAGTCGTATGTGTAGTTATAGTGTATAGACAGTCATTTTGGGGTGATATAAACACACCCCGTCCTTTTTTTTTATTTAACAGCATAAAAACGGTGGACCAATTGGAGCGGTTTTGAGATCGACCGCAACTCTACGTAGGAGTGCGGTCCCCCCGCCCACCGAATTGATTGACAACTGCGTATTAACATGTCTCCGTAGTAACGCGTATAATCATATCAACAAGACAGGACGTGCGCAAAACAACCGGGAATAAAAGGTCTGTTCAGTTCGCGAAGGTCATCAATCATCATCAGATGTGATCAAGAGTGAGTTTCACAAGTTTAACACGTGTTTAAAACAGTGCATGTTCATGAACTACAGCCATTCACTTCAGCTTTACTTCATCACCACAGCCGCGTGTCAGCAAAAAAGACGCTTCAATCTCGGTTTGTTGACATTAAATCAGGTTTATTGTGTACATTACCATAACAGAAATCCATACAGCAGTGGACATTAGCCCGTATCCTTTCACATTTGCTCGCAAAAGCGCGCGCTGTCTGTTTGTGCGCACGCACGTGCGTGCGTGCATGCGTGAACGAACTCTATAACTGCATGTGCGTGACTCATCGTTGCAGCTCCTTAACAAACACATTAAACAGTCTTTGGTAGAGTTCTTACTGTTGTATTTCTCACAAACGTAGTGAGATCTGCTCTTTACATCTGTTCCTGTTGTGTCTGTGTGTCTGACGCAGCCGAGGGCAGAGATTGGGGCACGCTGACGGGAACGGTGGGCGGGGAGGACTATTCTTAAAGGGCCAGTGCAAAAAACTGGAAAAATTTGATTAGAGCTATAATGGAACGACTTTAGAGAGCTATAATTAATAATCTGATGGGTATTTTGAGCTGAAACTTTACAGACAAATTCTGCTGACACAAAAGACTTATATTAAATATAAAAAAAGGGGTCATGTATGTGCCCTTTAAAGGCTTAACTAGGTTAATTAGGTTAACTAGGCAGGTTAGGGTAATTAGGCAAGTTATTGTATAATGATGGTTTGTTCTGTAGACTGTCTAATAAGTATATAGCTTAAAGGGGCTAATAATTTTGACCTTAAAGTGGTGTTTAAAAATTCAAAACTTATTTTATTCTAGCCGAAATAAAACAAAAAATACTTTCTCCAGAAGAAAAAATATTGTCAGGACATACTGTGAAAATTTCCTTGCTCTGTTAAACATCATTTGGGAAATATTTAAAAAAGAAAAAAAAGAGAAAAAAAATCAAAGGGGGGCTAATAATTCTGACTTCAACTGTACACTCAAAACTATGAGAGAAAAAAGTTGTAAGCCAACAGTTTGACAAAAAAAGTAAGAAAGACAAGATTAGACTTAGAATTCCCAACAAAAATTCTGAACTTTATGAAGTAAACTCACAGTTACGAATGTAAAACTTCCGATTACAGTAAACTACAATTGTGAATAAGTCGTAAACTTAAAATTCGACAAAAAAGTAAGAATTGCAATATGTAAAAAGTTTTAGGGTGCTTTCACACTAGCAGTTTTGGTCCGCACCCAGGTTCGTTTGACGTCATAGTACGGTACGTTTAGCTAGTGTGAACACGTCTTCTGAACTCGGGTGCGCACCCGTAAACCGTACCCGAGTCCGCCTGAAAGAGGTGGTTTGGGGTACGGTTCATGTGAACTCTGGTACGGTTCACTTGTAGTATGAATGCAATCGTACCAAATAGCGCAAGTGAACCGTCAACAGTACAACAAACTTTAGTTTTTATAATGTTCATTCGTGTGTGCGTGTGTGCGAGCCAGGGCAAACAAAGTGATAATGTCTGCTTGTCTCCTCCAAAAACAGCTTGGACATCGTGTGATGTTCTGAACGTGTATAATATGTTTGCGGCAGATAGACGCGAGCCGCTTTCTGTATGTTCTAAACCAAAAGGTTCAGTAAAAGCGAAACGACTGCGATGTGCCGAGTATGGACGTCTTTCCATTTTGGCGCTTTGCTTTCGTGTCCGTCACCTGGCAACAGCCGTACACAAAACATCGGCTTGATGACGCAAACGTACCGGGGTTCAGAAGGAAAAAAGACCGTGTGAACACAAACCAACCAAGAAGGAGGCAAGGGGGACAATCGAACTTGGGTACGGTCCAGGCAATTGAACCGAGTGTGAAAGCACCCTTAATTGCAAGAAACAAAGTCTGAAATGGGAGAAGTAAACTCAAATGCATAACTTCCAATTATGATATATACACTCAAAACTGTGAGAAAAAAGTCGTAAGCCTAAAATTCCACCAAAAATTCTGAACTGCATGAAGTTTGAATTTATTTATAACTTCCAGTTTCGATATATAAACTCACAATGGTGAAAAAAGTCGTAACTTAAAATTTGATAAAAAAAGAATTGTGAGATTTAAACTTAGAATTTCCCTAAAAAAGTCTGAACTGCATGAAGTAAACTCACAATTATGATTATATAACTTCAAAATTATGATACAAAACTCACAACAATAGCCGCTTTCACACGGTGACACCAGTAAATATCCAGAAAATTTCTGAAAGACTTTACCAGTAAATTCAAGAAAGTGCTGTTCCCGCAGGTTAGGAAGTTCTGGAATTATCCCAGAAAAGACCATTCACACATCCATTCCAAAATACCGGTAAATTCTCGGCAAACCAGTAAACACATTTGGATGGATAAGTAATGTGAACAACTTCCATGTAAACATGTTTCGCATGTCAAGATGTACATTTGTTTGTGTGCTATCACTCACCAGAGCACTCCGTGTGTGGCCTTTCCAACTCTACATACACACCCCCCCAGCTCTTCACTTACCGATCGCTTAGATGGCCTGAGATATCATATCTTTCCTATACGAAAATACTGTCCCAGTCCGCCACTGTATAAACACACCTATGAGAAAAAAAAGTTGTAAACCTAAAATTCGACAAAGAAAGGAAGAATTACAAGACGCAAACACATATGTCACTTTCCGAATCTTAAAAAAACAAGAATTCAGAATTGCTAATAAATTCTGAGAATAAAAACCCAAATTATAAGATAGAAAACCTACATTTAACTGTAATAACAGTTAAAGTAAATAAGCTACATTTAACGGATGAATAATAGATACAGAGTAGTTTCTATATGTATATGTGTACACCATTCACAAATCTCTCATTTAAATTAATAATTTGTATAGGAAGCATTGCAATATGATATTTAGTCTGATTAGTCTGTAACGAAGAATATCTGGAGCTTATCTAACAAAATAACTCATGATGACGGTCCAGAATTAATACTCTCAAATTTATATGTCAGGGAATAAAACATTTAAAAAGAGCAAAACTCAAGAGAAACAAAAATGTTTAGTAGTTTGTAATATCTTTCTATTTCTAAAGATGTTCGGTGGCTAAAATGTTATTTTAATAAATACACTTACCAGCCACTTTATTAGGTACAACTGAGAATGGTCAGAAAAAGAGTAAAAATCCAGTGAGAGGCAGTTCTGTGGGCGCAAATGCCTTAATGCCAGAGGTCAGAGGAGAATGGCCAGACTGGTTCCAGCTGATAGAAAGGCATCAACTCAAATAACCATTCAATACAACAGAGGTATGCAGAAGAGCATCTCTGAATGACAACACGTCAAACCTTGAGGCGGGTGGGCTACAGCAGTAGAAGACCACACCGGGTGCCACTCCTGTCAGTTAAGAACAGGAAACTGAGGCTACAATTCGCACAGGCTCATAAAAATTGGACAATAGAAGATTGGAAAAACATTGCCTGGTCTGAAGAGTCTCGATTTCTGCAGTAACATTTGGATTGTAGGGTCAGAATTTAGCATCAACAGCATAAAAGCATGGATCCATCCTGCCTAGTATCAGCGGTTCAGGCTGGTGGTGTAATTGTGTGGGGGATATTTTCTTGGCACACTTTGGGCCCATTAGTACCAACTGAGCACCGTGTCAATGCCAAAGCCTACCTGAGTATTGTTGCTGACCATGTCCATCACTTTACCTCAGTGTACCATCTTCTGATGGCTACTTCCAGCAGGATATCATAAAGCACAAGTCATCTCAAACTGGTTTCTTGAACATGGCAATGAGTTTACTGTAGTCAAATGGCCTCCAGTCACCAGATCTCAATCCAATAGAGCACCTTTGGGATGTGGTGGAACGGGAGATTTACATCATGGATGTGCAGCCAACAAACCTGCAGCAACTGCGTGATGCTATCATATCAATACAGATCAAAATCTCTGAGGAATATTTCCGGTAACTTGTTAAATCTGCAGTTCTGAAGGCAAAAGGGGGTCCAACCCAGTACTAATCAGGTGTACCTAATAAAGTGGCCGGCGAGTGTATATCCATTTAATAAATTTGTTTTGTTCAAATGCACCAAAATATGACCTATATTCACTGAGAAATGGAAAAAAATATTCATTTTCAAAATGGGCTGAACTGGGGATTTAATATCCCTCTCTCACCCAGGATATGCCATTTAGGTGACAAAACTGAGGTTCCACATATTAAAAATTATGAGTTCACCCTTTAGATATAGGCATAACTACAGCAGCACGTATAATACTGAGGTTTTGGAAAGATATTCAATGCAGTACACTTAAATTATGGATGGAATCCATGATTGAGAATGTATCAAATGAGAAAACCTTGGCCAAAATGAATGGTGATTACAAGGAAATAAATATGGGGGAGATTTTCATTTCCTCACTTGAAATATCAATGTATCTATCCTGTTATGCTCTGTACTATATATATATAAGGGCTGTACTGAATTATGTTGACCATCTCAGCGTTCCCACACTCGTTATTTGTGTACAACTTCAGTTTTACAATGTGCTTCTGCTCTGGATTAGCCCAGAACCCCCTCTAGATGTCTTATTTACAGCCACAGATTTAATTCAAGTCAAACATGGCTTAGACAACAGTTGAGATCACTTGTGTGCACGGATCAGGCTCGGCTAAGTAAATATTACTGGCCTGTAGTGAAAATAAAGGCCGGCTCAGGTTACGATAGGATGAAACAAGCGAATGTTTGCTGTAGTGACGTTGACATGTGCGTACAGTGCAATTATTCCACAGACCTCACCGAGTCAGCTAACCGTCTCTATCTCACACGCACACGCAAGCACAAATTACACAGTACTGTCATGATGATGATGATGATGATGCATGCTCGGTTACTGGACTGAGTTTCAGCTAGACAAGGTTAATATTTAGATTACAGAACACCTAAAGCTATAGCTCAACCCAGAAAGGAGAAAAAATACTACTTTTATCTGTGGAATATAAACAAAGATAAACAAAGAGGTGTTTTTTTTAACATTAAAAGCAAATATACTTTAAAAAAAATGAATCACTATAAAGTTTAACAGTTTGTAACCTTTTGATTTTCATTCATTCATTCTCCTTCAGCTTAGTCCCTTATTTATCAGGAGTTGCCACAGTGGAATGAACTGCCAACTATTCCAGCATATTCATTCATTTTCTTTTCGGCTTAGTCCCTTTATAATAGGGGGTCGCCACAGCGGAATAAACTGCCAACTTATCCAGCATTTGTTTTACGCAGCGGATGAGGCCACTGTCGACTGACTGACTGACTGACCGATCAACTGACCCTCCTTCGTCCTTCCACAAACCCAACCAATAGTGTTTTCAAAAGAAATCCAGAAAAAGAAAAGCCTTCGTCTGATTTGTATTATTATATATTATTGTATTATTATATGACCCTGTTATTTAGAATTATTATTATTAGAATTATTAATGTTACCTTAGAATTATAAGGTTCCATGACATTTTTTTCAAAACTGAGTTATTGACATATTCTTATTAATTGAGAACATATTTACATTATGGGATGTTTTTTATAAGTTGTTTACATTTTAAGACTTTTTATTCCAAAAACAAATGTACTGATGCGAAAACTTTGAAGCTTAATATCTCAAAATCATTCAGAGCGCAGACAGAACCTTATAATTCCAAGGTGACGACTTGCTAATTTAACTTTTTGGCTTATGTTTTTGTCTTAACTGTTGTTTACCAGACTTGAACCCTGCTGTCGTGTTCAACTCCTCTCTGCGTCTCAAGTCTGCTGACATACAGTATGCTGCAAGCCACTGGACAAACTGGTAACAGTGGGAAAGACGTTTATATGAAGGTAAACGGTCAGCTGGTAAGCACGAAACTGAATGGCATCGTTTTAAAGATGAAATGCTGCCATATGTACTTTTGGTTACATAATTCACGATCTCCAGAAATGTAAATAGGGCTACATTTTCAGCCAGTAGGTTATATTTAGTTGGCTTTTTCCAATTACCTATAGCATGCAAAATCCGCATGCTACAGTGCACTCAAAAAAAATCACTCATTGGATGAACTCAATTTAATTGAGGGCAGGATTTCCATCCAATACATTTGTTTAGCACCAACTAAAAATATACATACTTAATCAGTTAAATGCAATTGAGTTGGTCCAACTCTGATAATATCATGTATGTCTATTGTGTGTCGTACATTTCAAAGTCATATTCAAAGTCTAGTTTTATTTGAAGTTGTCAAAAGAGCCATTTAAGCGTATTTCATATTTTTAAGCATAAGTTACAACTGCAGCTGATTGACACTGATCTCAGAACTCATTTTAGGACAGTTATTGCTCACTGAGCAAAGCAACAGACTGCATTGTTGCTAATGCCTACACCCAAAGAGTGCTTCTGCAAGGTGGTAATCGCAAAACATTATATAAACATCTTCTAAATCTTCAAACTAAAGTGACGATTAAACTCTAACAAGTCTTTCTTTTAACTTTAAACACCTAAGATTTCTTTTATTGTCAATATTTTAATTATCTTCATTCAATCCCACACAAAGCATTCTAGGAACTACAAATCCCCTAACCAGGTAGTTGGACCAACACAATTCCGTCATGTTGTTACAACACAAAACGCTTCAGTTAACGTAATGGTTTACAAATGTAAGTGAACTGAACATAAAACAAATACATTTGCCAAAGAAATTACATGAATTGTGTAGTTTCAGCTCATTTTAAACAGGTAGTTTGAACACGCAGCAGTAATCTTTTTTTGAGTGTACACTCAAAAATGACTTATGCTTCTTGTTCAAATTACTTATTTAAAATGAGTTGAAACAACACAATTCTTATGTTTTTTTAAGGGACAACTTAATCATTTTATGTTCAATCCACTTAAATTTGTCAAAATTGATCAATTTGTGTTGAGACAACATGAAGGAGTTGTGTGGAACCCAGTACTTTTTACAGTGAAGTCTCTCATGGCTCTCAAGGCAATAAAAGCCTGTACGTGTGACAGTCTAATTTCAGAAACTGCTGCCCACACTGAATGCACTGCTACACGGGGCTAAAACGTCCAACAGTAAAACAATTCTGGCTCTCTGCAGACCTCTGCCATGTTTCTGAAACCTTACGAAATGAAAGCCAACAGGGGGTAGTGTGCAATCATTCTCCTCCATCTGGCCTGTCCACTTAAATTAGCCGGGCCTTGCATCCAGCGGCATCTGTTTCCAATATGCTGCGAGGACGGAAGGGTGGGTGCTTGGCTTTGCAGCGGAAAATACAGCCTACTGTACTTTTAAATAGCCCACGGGAGAAGCGGGACGGATGTGGTCCGTATATATCGCCTTATCCCCAGATTCCTCGTTGCCGGACTGCCACTTCTCCGGCTTTGAAAGATGTCAAATGTACAATTAGGAAAGAATTCGTGTAATGCCTTCTGTGCACGTGAGCACAGCTCTGGCCGTGCACGTTTCTTATGTTGGACTGCATCCGCAAAACATGCTTTGCTCTGAACATGTTAAAAAATGCTGATATAATTCCTTCATGTTATCCCTACACAAATAGATTAAGTTAACTCAATCATTTTACACATTTAACTAGATTGAATATAAAACAATTAAGTTGTCCCAAAAAAAAAAACATGAGAATTGTGTTGCTTCAACTCAATTGAACAACTGGGAATGGTTGAATTGATTTAAAAGTGGCTTTTGATTAAATATTTAGGTGGCTTTTTTGGGTTTTATTCAGCAATCGTTGTTATGTTATCTTAACATATGATGTTATCTTACGGAGTACGAAACCTGCAAAAACAATAAATAAATAGATAAATATGCAAATAAATAAATAAATGAGTAAATAAATCCATAAATTCCTGCATAAATAAAACAATAAATGAATATGCAAATAAAAAATAAATGAGTAAAAAATAAAGTAAATAAATGCATAAATTCCAACATAGATAAAACAATAAATAAATAAATATTCATGCAAATAAGCAAATAAATGTTAAATTAATTCAGAAATTCAAACATAAATAAAATTATAAATGAATAAATAAGCAAATAAATAAATTAATGGGTAAATAAACCCATAAATAAATAGAACAATAAATAAATTAATAAATATGTAAATAAATTAATAAATGAGTAAATAAACCTATAAATTCCAGCATAAATAAAACAATAAATAAATATGCAAATAAATGCGTAAATTAATAAATTACAGCACAAATAAAACAATAGATAAATAAACAGCTAATAAATAAGTAGAGTAAATAAAACCATAAATACATGCATAAATAAAACAATAAATAAATAAATATGCAAATAAATTAATAATTAAATAAATCTATAAAATCCGACATAAATAAACAATAAACACTTACATATGCAAATAAATAAATAAATAAATAAATGGGTAAATTTATAAATTCCAGCATATATAAAACAATAACTGAATAAATATGCAAATAAAT
>CAIGQQ010033573.1:164738-193310 GCA_903798035.1 Danio albolineatus
ACTTGAGATTTGCTCTGACCGAATCATTTGATTTAGTAAGTTGTTAAAGGGCCACGAAACCCCCCAGTCTCAGCGTGGTGTTTTCACACCTCTAGTTTGGAAAAGCTCAGTAAAGTGGGCGTGTCCAGCTCTGTTTAGGTAGGAGTGTCGGGGAAGGGGAAAGAGGGAAGGTTTTGCATAAAAATGGAAGTTTCCATTTGTGCACGCGCTCCTTTTCACACAGACTGTGTATACATGGACATCAGTAATCTAATTATTTGCCAAATTATTAATTTGTTGACTTTAACGGCACTTTCTCTTTATTTTCGGATTCGCGTGATGGGCGTGTCTATGGCTTGGTGACTGTAGCTTTATTGCTAAATGGCTAACAGGGTATTTATAGAGAGAATAACTGTTTTATGTGCTTTATGAAGGCTGATATTCCACTGATAGTCTACTGATGAAGGCTGATAGTCCATTAGATTATTTTAGAGGTGCACCAGCTCTGTGAGCTCATAAACTCCTCCAGAAACTGTACCTGGATGATTGAAGCTTTCAGCGGTGCTTCTGACTGAGCCGAGCCGAGTTTTCCCTCAGGACAATAACAACAGGTGCTACGTCATAATCACACCCCCACAAGAGCAAGCTCCTGATTGGTTAACGCGGCGCGAACGTCCGCTGAAGCTCATTTTCATTTTATTTTCAAACTGAAGCGATTCGCGCGAATTGCGGCGTTAAGCGCATCAAACGCGCGGCGCCATTCGCGCGTATCACGTTGCAGGATGCCTATTCGCGCCTTTGCATTGACTTAGCATGTAAATCACTCACTGCTGTAAGGTACAATCTTCGAAGCGATCATGAATATTAATGAAGCTGCGCCGCTTACACAATAGAGCGCTCTGGTTGGTTTGAACCAAGTCTTTCTCATGAATTAATGCCGAACACTCAGAGACGTCAGAACGTGCTGGCCGGGACAGACGTCCACTCTCCATGCTGGAATATACGCAAGGATCTCATCGGCGTGAAGCAGCTTCAAAAATTCGTTTCAAACCGGAAGAACGAATTTGCTCGAAATAACGCAAAAACAACCAATTTTCACTTTTTAGTCAATTATGTGTCATAATAGTGTTTATAGCAGCGTGGGACACAGATATGACTGTCAACAGCTCAAAAAATGTGTTTTGGTGTTTCATGGCCCTTTAACTGGATACTCACTCTGGCAGAATCATTTGAATTAATGAATCGTTAACTATGAGTCATTAATGGACTCGCTTTAGCAAAATCATTTGATTCAGTGAATCTTTAACTTGAGATTTGCTCTGACAGACCTGGATGTCATTTGATTTAGTAAATCTTTAACTTTAGAAGTGCTCTGACAGAACCATTTGAACTAATGAATCGTTAAATGTGAGTCATTAACCATAGAATAACTCTGACAGAACCATTTGAAGTAATGAATCCTTAACTGTGAGTCATTAACCATAGACTAACTCTGGCGGGATCATTTGAATGAGTGAATCTTTAACTTGGGATTTGCTCTGACCGAATCATTTGATTTAGTAAATTGTTAACTGGATACTCGCTCTAACAGAATCATTTGAATTAATGAATCGTCAACTGTGAGTCATTAAAATAGACTCGCTCTGACAGGGTTTTTTAAAGCATTGAAACTTTAACTTGAGATTTGCTTTGACAGAATCATTTGAACTAATGAATCGATAATGATGAGTCATTAATGGACTCGCTCTAGCAGGATCATTTGAATGAGTGAATCTTTAACTTGGGATTTGCACTGACCGAATCATTTGATTTAGTAAATTGTTAACTGGATACTCGCTCTGACAGAATCATTTGAATCAATGAATCAATAACTGTGAGTCATTAACCATAGACTCATTCTGGCCGGATCATTTGAATCAGTGAATCTTTAACTTAAGATTTGCTCTGAAGTATAGTAGTTTCTCAAAATAAAGATGCTCTAAAGTTACAGACACTTAAACAGTGCATTTCAGTCCTATAACAATGTAAAACATACTTTAGGTCATCAGAAATGCATGCAGATATACAGTGGGGGAAATAAGTATTAAAAACGTCACTATTTTTCTCAGAAAACATATTTCTAAAGATGCTGTGGACTTGACATTTTCACCAGATGTCGGTAACAACCAAAGAAATCCATATATGCAAAGAAAACTAAACAAAAAAAATGTTTACTAATTAAGTTATGTGTAATAAAATGAAATAGGAGAAGGAAAAAGTATTGAACACATGAAGAAAGGGAGGTGTAGAAATCACTAAAATCTCCCAGCTGTTCTTCAGCAACCCACTGCCTTTAATCATTGTAAGTGAATATTGGCTGTTTCAGTCCAACATCTACATTAGCAGGATGATGAAGATGAAACCAGAGTGGACATTTCAGCAAGACAACAATCTAAAACACAGCCAAGGAAACTCTCAAATACTTTCAGAGAAAGTAAGTCAAGCTGTAGAATGGCCCAGCCAATAACCTGACTCGAATCAAATAGAAAATACAAAATAAAAATCAGATTTAATTGACGAGACCCACAGAACCATCAAGATTTTTACACTCTGTTGAAGTCAAACCTGAGCAATTCATGTGACTTCATTCTTATTGTTTTGGGTTTTTACCAAAATCAGGTTCATGTCGACAGCGACCTTAGAAATAGTATTACCAGTAAAAACGTGTTAAATACTTTACCCCCACTGTACGCAGCTCCTACCAATGCAATCACAATAATAATAATAATTACCACCACAGCGGAATGAACTGCCAAGCCGCAACCCAGAACTGGGAAACATCCATACCCTCTCGTATTCACATACTCATACACTACAGCCAATTTTGTTTACCCGATTCACCAACAGTGCATGTCTTGTGGGGGAAACCGGAGCACCCAGAGGAAACCCACACAAACTTGGGGAGAGCATTCAAACTTCACACAGAAATGCCAATTGACCACAGGACTCGAACCCACGACCTTCTTGCCATGAGGCGAGAGTGCTAACCACTGAGCTTCTGTGGACTTATCAGCTTTTCCTATTATCTTCAAGTAAAAGAGCATCGGAATTCTTAGCATTCCTGTCAGAGCCGGCTCTGGTAATGGATCTCTGGGTGGCAGGTCTGCATTGTAGCAAAACTCATCAGAGATGTTCTGGGGTCGCTCTCGGCTTACAGGAACCTCCCTGAAAACGGCCTCGGGTGCAGGGATTACCGCCCTTCTGTGCTCCCAACAAAACCCAGGCCGAGTTTCCCCTCTCAGCCCACATGCCACAATGGGAGTTTACATCATAACCACAAGAAAGAAGCGACGGCTCACCAAACAATGCGTGTTTATCTGACCCTGGACCTTGCGGGATTGTGCACAAAGTGACTTCTTAGACTTGCGGATGCAACGAGAGAGGATGATCGTCCTCAGGCGTCAGATCCATTTACCCAATGAAGAAACCTGCATCGCCGACCACTAAAGTCAGAGTTAGCCTTAAACACATCGATTTCATCTTCTGCAACTTTTGGCTTGGGTAATGTTACACAGAAACAGGAGCCTGCTGGAATATTTGAGTAATGCACTGTAAAGCATATCCATAAATTAACAGTTTACCATATTTTTTGATTCATGTTTTCAATGCTTTTGAAATGCATTATGGGGCCCTGATCTTTCCTTTGAAAGCTTTAGATGTTGACAAGTTAAAAAAAGTGACGCTTATTTAATGTCAATAAGGATGAGCATATTTCGATACAAGTCATGATAATGATATATCTTCACCTTAGAATGATTAGGTTCTAGCTAACATTTTTGTCAAAATTGAATTATTGACATATTCGTATTAATTGACAACTAGTTTACATTATGGGATTTTTTTAATAAGTTGTTTACATTTTAAGACTTTTTATTTAAAAAAAACAATGTTACACATGTACTGGTTGCTAAGGAATGCAAAAACTTTGAAGCTCAGTATCGCAAAATCATTCAGAGCGCAGATAGAACCTTATAATTCCAAGGTGACGAAATATCAAGAAATAGTACCATTTCTGTAAATACAATCAACTAGTTATGTACACTACCTGACAAAAAGTCGTGTCATTTATGCAAGTTTTAGGAAGAACAAATAATAACTTGACTTCTTGATCATTTGGTATCAGAAGTGGCTTATATGAAAGGCGAATGCCTCGATATAATGCTTATTTTACCAAAATAAAATATGATCATGCCTTGATTATTATTTATTCAATTAGGACAGTAAGGTCTGGCTTTGCTTAGACAAAAGTCTTGTCACTCAACACAAATAATGTACAGTATAGAATATAAAGTCATGGTGCAGTGGAAAAATAATATCGTGGATGATTCCCATGAGCTTGGAGGACTGCATCCATACATCTCTGCAATGACTCAAATAACTTATTAATAAAGTCATCTATCTATCTATCTATCTGTCTGTCTGTCTGTCTGTCTGTCTGTCTGTCTGTCTGTCTGTCTGTCTGTCTGTCTGTCTGTCTGTCTGTCTGTCTGTCTGTCTGTCTGTCTGTCTATCTTGCACAGCCCTAGTTTGAGGTAAAATATTATCAGGATTAGAGTTGAAAATAGTAAAAAAAAAATATATATATATATATATATATATATATATATATATTACACACTTATTTCTCGACATTCTAATTCTTACAACATATTTCTTCAAACAACTAAAATATCAATAAAAGTCACTTAAACTGTTAAACTGCACAGATGAATTTTTAACATCAAAAGTCGAAAGAGCAGAGATCAAGATCTAATAATGCAATTCATAACTGTAAATAAACACAAAAACATCAGTAAATCAAAAATATGCAACCTTTTAATTCACATATATATTTTATAGCTATGTCTTTTAACCGGTACAGTGCTCGCCATTTGATTGATGTGATTTTACCACAGCAGGGTTGGTGTTGAAAATTATGGTACATAAAACCTGTTTATTTTACAGACTTGATTCTCGACGTGTTATTTCTTATTAAAATAGCTTCAAATTACTAAAATATCAATAAAAGTAACTTTGTGAAACTGCGCAGTTGAATTGTTGACCATCAAAAGTCGACAGAGCAGAGATCAAGGTCTAATAATGCAATTCATAACCAAAAATAAACAAAGAAAAGTCAGTAAATCACAAAATACACAACCTTAATTAAAAAAACAACCTTTTACGCAACGTAATTAACGTACACTGTTTTACAGTGATGTCTTTTAACTTATACAGTGCTCAACGTTTACTCAGTGGTCAGTGGTTTTACCACACCAGGGTTGGAGTTGAAAATTACAGTATAAAAACCCGCTTATTTTACTTAATTATATATTATAATTTGACTTATTTATACATTATATCCTATTCAAATAGTTTTTAATTGACTAAAATATCAATAAAAGTCACTTTGTTAAACTGCACAGTTGAATTTTTAACATCAAAAGTCGACAGAGCAGAGATCAAGGCCCCATAAAGCAAATTATAACCGTAAAAAAACTAAGTAAAATGAATAAATCATGAAAAACGTAACCTTTAAATTAACGTATTTTATAGTGATGTCTTTTGACCTATACAGCGCTCGCCATTTACTCAGTGGTCAGTGATTTTACCACAGCAAGGTTTGGTGTTGAAAATTCCAGTACAAAAACCTGCTTATTTTACTTAATTCTATATTATAATTGGACTTAATTATACATTATATCTTATTCAAATAATTTTTAAACGACTAAAATATCAATAAAAGTCACCTTGTTAAACTTCACAGTTGAATTTATAACATCAAAAGTCGACAGAGCAGAGATCAAGGCCCCATAAAGCAAATTATAACCGTAAATAAAAATAAGTAAATCACAAAATACACAACCTTTCACGCAACGTAATTAACGTATATATATTTGTCTTATAACCTATACAGCGCTCGTCGTTTAGTCAGTGGTCAGCGATTCTTTACCACAGCGGGGCCTTGAAACCATTTCCGCAAACACATGGCATCAAGGCCGCCTATGGTAACAATTAAGCCTTTAAAGATGCCTGGACACCCTGAAAAGACAAATTAAAGCCCATCCTTCCTATACGCCAAGCTGCCCACAATGTCTGAATCCCCATGGCAGCTTTCATCCCGATCGCTCATCTAGCAGAAATTGATTAAAGGCCCTCTAGATTACTTCCTTTTCGCCGAGCTATTATTTCCCAATAACAGGAGTCCAGATTGAAGACCGTTTAACCGTTGTGTCTCATTCTTATTTGTGTTTTTTGTTAGAGGTAAATGAAGCGGCCTCGCTGGTTTTCCCTCGCTCGTCATCAGGCTCTAATACCGGGTAACATTAGACGCTTAAACGTCTCCGAGCACCAGACCTGTCACGGCTCTGAGTGAAACCAGTCACCCTCCAGACCGCGGCACAAAGGGCCCGGGTCACAAAAGGTTCCCTCAGAGAGTCTACTGTTGTATTTAAATGCTTTTGAAGTCGCGAACAACAGAGTTCATGGGGATAATGGTGGTCCCTCATGACTTTGACCTCTCGGGGACGAGATTCCCGCATGACTGTAAGGCTCCTTTTTCTTCCTGCCGCTCCTCTCATCACCTAAGAGTCATGCTATCCCTTCCGGGGGTCATCGGTGGGGTTAGCGGGGTTAAGGGATCAATGTGATTTCTGCTGCACTCAACAATGGAAGCAGACTTGAAGCTTGGGGATTAAAAACGTGGAAGCCAAACACACTAACTAGGCTATTAGCACTCGGGTGACAAAAGGAAAAGCTGGATGACTTAAGAAATGACATGAACATCTTTGTTGCTTGCTGCATTTATAATTTAATGTCTCAAAAACTAAAGAGATGCTTATTGGCTTCTGCCGTAGCTCTATTACTAATGCATCGACTAGCATAAACGGTTTAGTTCTTGGGACAGTCAGTAGCTATGTTTCCATCCAAAAATGCGAATGAACTTTATGCGCAAAACTGGAATATCGCATAAAATACGAGCGAATAAAGCAGCGTTTATGTCCAACGAGTCAAAGCGGACCAAATCATCACTTCCTGATTAACTGGCGCCAAATATCAACAGTAAAAATGTAATTTGCTGCAGTAGGCGAAGTAGAGATGCGCGGACGGGCTTTTATTTCATCCGCAACCGCATCATAAAAACTCATCATCCGTCCGCCCTCGATCCGCACCAACATTTTTGACCAATTTTTAAAACCGCACCCGCCCGCCATCTGCTGATTGGGTTCTTTATTTGAATGACTTATTCCTTTTTATTATAAAATAAATGTTTGTTTATTGATTATCAGAGAATGTTGTCTTTAATGTAGACATGTAGTTAATCCAAACGTTCAAGCCAAATCCAGCAATAATTGACGACGCTTTGAAGTGACGCTAAACGATACGAGGACGTGTCTTTTTACTTGATTCGATTCCTCAGTCCTTGAGTCTTTTCCTTGCGTCCTTCCCTCGCATCCCGGAGGGGTGGAGCTAAGACACGAGGAAAGAAAGCAAGGAAAGGAAACGAAGATGCATAAATAAGAAATGAGAAGCACCCTATAAAGCTCTCAGAATATCAGCAGTGAACTCCGTCTCTGATCGACGCACAGGGACAAAAAAAAAAATAAATAGCCTAAATTAAACGCACTGTACTGTACAATTTTTTGGTACAACCGCCCGCCATCCGCCCAAATTTAATTATAATATTATTTTTCGTCACATCATTCGCCCGATCTGCGGTTTATCCGCGGAGTCCGCGGCTGTAACCGCCAACCAGGCATCTCTAAGGCGAAGCTACGTGAATCTTTTCTTCATTTAATAAATGACTTGTGCCTCAGAAGGCAATCCTGACACGCAGTGAACGCATGGTGGCGTTTGAAGGTGTCAGACGCGGAGCACAGACGCTCTTGATTCTGGAGGTCGTTAATAATATAACACAACTACTGAAACGGTAAGACGTTTTAGAAGGACCAAAACAACATTTCAGATGTTTTACGATGTGCTCAGCCTGCTGGTTTGTCCATGTACACATTTTTATCATCACATGATCTCTTATAACAAAATCATATGACCTTTATGTAATGCGCACACTGGAAATTATGCGGTAAAAGTGTTTCCATCGCAGTTTATGCGTATCTTTTCTCATCGAATAAAAAAAGTTTCTCCTACTCAGTTATGCGCATACATTTTTCATGCGCATTTTCAAAATTTATGCGCATAATGGTGTTTCCATCGACTGTTTTTTTATGCGCATATCCAAAATAAGAATAAAAATAGCTGGATGGAAAACGTAGCTAGTGAGTATAAATACCTGGGCACCATACTGAATGATAAACCAACAACTTCATTCATTTATTTTCTTTTTCTGCTTAGTTTATTAATCAGGGGTCGCCACAGCGGAATGAACCACCATGTTATCTAGCATATGTTTTACGCAGAGGATGCCCTTCCATCCACAACCCAACACTTGAAAACAGCCACACACTCTTACACTCACACACATGTACACTACGGCCAATTTAGCTTATTCAATTCACCTTTACCGCATGTTTCTGGACTTTTGAACCAGAGCACGCGGAGGAGACCCACACGAACACAGGGAGAACATGCAAACTCCACACAGAAATGTCTGCTGGCCCAGCTGGGGCTTGAACCAGCGACTTTCTTGCTGTGAGGCGGTTGTGCTACCCAATGCGCCACCGTGACGCCCAAACCAATAACGTTCATTCATTCATTTTCTTTTCGGCTAAGTCCCTTTATTCATCTGGGGTCGCCACGGTGGAATGAACCGCCAAATTATCCAGCATATGTTTTACGCAGCGGATGCATTTCCAGCTGCAACCCATCATTAAGAAACACCCATACACACTCATTCACACACATACACTATGGACAATTTAGCTTACCTAATTCCTATAGTGCATGTCTTTGGACTTGTGGGGGAAACTGGAGCACCCGGAGGAAACCCACATGGAACATAGGGAGAACATGCGAACTAAACACACAAATGCCAACTGACCCAGCCAAGGCTCAAATCAGCAACCTTCTTGCTGTGAGATGACAGTGCTACTCACTACGCCACCGTGTTGCTCCTCAAACCAATGACTTGTGTACTGTTATCTCTATGTTTGTTTGTGCATTGATCTGTTTTGGCTATTGCTGTGAACCAAATTGGCCTTCTGGGACAATAAAGTAAATCCAGTGCAATAAAGAGGATTATGATAGTGAAGTGGGGCGCCACGGTGGCGTAGTAAGTAGCACGTTCGCCTTACAGCAAGAAGGTCTGACCCAGCTGGTTCGAGCCTCAGCTGGGTCAGATCGCATTTCTGTGTGGAGTTTGCATGTTCTCCCCGTGTTCACGTGGGTTTCCTCCAGGTGCTCCGGTTTCCCCCACAAGTCCAAAGACATGTGGTATAGGTGAATTGGGTAGGCTAAATTGTCCGTAGTGTATGAGTGTGAATGAGTGTGTATGGTTGTTTCCCAGAGATGGGTTGCAGCTGGAAGGGCATCCGCTGCGTAAAACAAATGATGGATAAGTTGGCGGTTCATTCCGCTGTGGCGACCCAAGATTAATAAAGGGACTAAGCCGAAAAGAAAATTAATGAATGAATGAATAATAGTGAAGTATCATTTTAGATTTTTTTTTTTTTTTAATAGCCTTGATTGGTTTGAAATATGTCAAGCTTTCTGCGTAAAGAGATAGTTTGCCTGTAAATGAACATTATTTTGTTATTATTTGTGACTCTGGAGCACAAAATCAGCCATTTGTTTTAAAATTGAGATTTATATATCACCTGAAAGCTGAATAAATTAGCTTTCCATTGATGTAAAGTCAAAATTATTAGCCCTCCTTTGAATATATATCAATATATAAAACGCCCACACTCATTGTCAAGTTTCACAAACTGATTTCGAGAGGAGTACGTGATATGATCGACTACAGCTGATCCTTATTGCTAATCATTAGCTAGCCTAGTTTTTGGAAACACCCTCCATGAAGAACATGATTCTCCCTGTGTTCACGTGGGTTTCCCCAGGTCCTCCGGTTTCCTCCCACAGTCTAAAAACATGCACATAAATAAATTGTAATAACAATCACAAGCACTTAACACATTCATACTGAATCAATCAGAACCACCATATTAGCCAAGTACAAACAGGGGCACTCGAGAAAAACCTGACCTCATATCCCTCCTGATGCTCACTGACCAAGCGGGAACCATGGGCTCATGTATCTCCGAGCTCATGGTTCTCTCCCAGGACAGCATGCCAAACCTGCTATCATAGTTAAGCATTATCTAGGTGGGAACTCTTGAAAAGAGAATAAGTACAACCCTGTTAGACCATCCAAACAGCTTTTTTTAGTCCTTAAAATAGCAAAAGTAGATTCGGACATGCCCCTAATGCTTTAGACTTTGTGCCTATGCCGTTAAAATAGAGCCCTAAGTCATCGACTAAGTCCATTAATAATAGTTGCTTTTACATTTTACAAAAAAAGAAATAATAATAATAATAAAATATAATATATTTGTAAAAAATGTTCCCTGCGTTGTTGTGGCTTTCCTCCAGGTGCTCTGGTTTCCCCCACAGTCCAAACACATGTGCTATAAGAGGATTGGGTATACAATATTGGCCATAGTGTATGTGTGTTTCCCATTACTGGGTTGCGGCTGAAAGGGCATCCGCTGCGTAAAACATTTTCCAGAATAGTTGCCGGTTCATTCCACTGTGGCGACCCCTGATAAATAAGTGACTAAGCCTAAGGGGAAAATGAATGTATATACAAAAACACCTATTGGCCTTAAACAGCTTGCGACCCAACAACTGCTGCTTGCAGCTTTATTATTATAATTGTATCTGAAAAACGACCAGCATATTATTATAGCTTTCTCCTTTTTGTAAATTATGTTCATCTTTTGGCTGAACTTCTCCTGAAGAATGGAGCTGAAAGGGCACAGAACGTCTGGCTGACATAAAAGCTGAAGATAAAGAGGAATGAGACACTTTGATTTTTTGAGAGGAACAGCAGAAGAGCATTTGGCAAACAGGATGTTCCAGCGCTTTAAATACAGCGGTTATCCAAAACACCTGCTTTTATCTGAGCTCGGTATCGCAACGAGAACATATTTTCCATTCTTGTTCACTTGTGTATGGCAACTTCAACCCATTCAGGTCTCACTTCGGCAACATGAGACGTCTGAAAAAAAAAAAAAAACAACAACCGTGCATGAAACAAAGAAGGGGAAGTCCGCTCTGGGAGAAGAAGAAAAAAAAACAATACGCTTACAAATGGTTTTCCCAAGAAAGCATTACAGTACATAGAAGCATGCAGGTGGTCCCAGACACGCTACACAAACAGATGCGTTTGATCGGACAGCATCTTCCCTGGTGGCTTTAGTGATTAATCTGATGGTGACTGACTTTTATCTGGAGACACCTCTGTGTTTTCGGAGACATGTAAGAGCAGGTGCTGTTTTGTCTCATGTCGCAGGTTTCTCTTCTCATCTGTTCAAGAGCACTGCGGAAAATTGTAGGGGTCAGTGAAGAGGGTCTGAAAAATACAAACGGAAAAGAACGAGTCATTATCATTTATCATTCATAACATCATTTATCATACTTATGCACTCGAGCGTTTTCAAATAATCATCAGAAATAGGTCTTGTGTGGCAAATCAGAATATTAGAATGATTTTTGAGGGGTCGTGTGACTGGAACTATGATTTTTTTTCAGCTTGTATTCACTGTAAATGAACTGAATTACAATCACTGTTATTGAATTATTAAAGGGATAGTTCACCCAAAAATGAAGACACGAGACATTTTGAAAAATGTTTGAAACCTGTAACTACTGACTTCCATAGTATTTGTTATTGGTTTTCTTAACGTTATAGGTCAATGGAACAAGTAAAGAGAATAAATAACAATAGCTTTTTGGGTGAACTATTTATTTAAATTTGTAATTATGCACACAGTTAATTTACTTAATCATTTTAAAGCAATGGGTTTACTTATGTTTAAGTTATTTTTTAGGTAAACTCAACTAATCGTTTTAAAAGCAACAGGCTTACTCGTTTTTTTAAATAAAGTGCATTATTCACTTGAACAGCAACATGTTTACTAAGGTTTCTTAAATAAACTCAACTAATCACTTCAAAAGCAACAGATTTGCCAATGTTATTATGTAAAGTGAACTAAACACTTTAAAAGCAACAGGTTTACTCACTTAAGTAATGTCAACTAATCGCTTTAAAAGCAACAGGATTACTCACTTAAGTCAGCTAACCACTTTAAAAGCAACAGGGTTACTCACATAAAGTCAACTAATTGCTTTAAAAGCAACAGGTTTAATCACTTAAGTCAACTAACTGCTTAAAAAGCAACAGGGTTATTCACATAAAGACAACTAATCGCTTTGAAAGTCATAGGTTTACTTATTTAAGTAAAGTCAGCTAACCACTTTAAAAGCAGCAGATTTACTCACTTAAGTCTGCTAATCATTTTAAAAGCAACAGGTTTACTCACTTAAGTAAAGTCAGCTAATCGCTTTAAAAACAACAGGTTTACTCACTTAAGTCTGCTAATTTGCTTTAAAAGCAACAGGTTTACTCACTTAAGTCAGCTTACCGCTTTAAAAGCAACAGATTTAATCACTTAAGTCAGCTAACCACTTTAAAAACAACAGGTTTAGTCACTTAAGTCTGCTAATTTGCTTTAAAAGTAACAGGTATACTTAGGTGAAGTCAACTAATTGCTTTAAAAGCAACAGGTTTACTCATTTAAGTCAGCTAACCGCTTTAAAAGCAACAGATTTAATCACTTAAGTCAGCTAACCGCTTTAAAAACAACAGGTTTAATCACTTAAGTCAGCTAACCACTTTAAAAGCAACAGGGTTACTTACGTAAAGTCAACTAATCACTTTAAAAGCAACAGGTTTACTCAAGACAACTAATCGCTTTAAAAAGCAACAGGTTTACTTATTTAAATAAAGCCAGCTAACCGCTTTAAAAGCAACAGGTTTACTCACTTAAGTAAAGTCAACTAATCGCTTTAAAGGAACAGGTTTACTCAATGAAGTCTGCTATTTTGCTTTAAAAGCAACAGGTTTAATCACTTAAGTCAGCTAACCGCTTTAAAAGCAACAGGTTTACTCAAGACAACTAATCGCTTTGAAAGCAACAGGTTTACTTATTTAAGTAAAGTCAGCTAACTGCTTTAAAAGCAACATATTTACTCAGTTAAGTAAAGTCAACTAATCATTTTAAAAGCAACAGGTTTACTCACTTAAGACAACTAATCACTTTGAAAGCAACAGGTTTACTTATTTAAGTAAAGTCAGCTAACCGCTTTTAAAGCAACTGATTTACTCACTTAAAGTCAATTAATCACTTAAGTCAGCTAACCGCTTTAAAAACAACAGGTTTAATCACTTAAGTCTGCTAATTTGCTTTAAAAAGCAACAGGTTTACTCACTTAAGTCTGCTAATCATTTTAAAAGTAACAGGTTTACTCACTTAAGTCTGCTAATCATTTTAAAAGAACAGGTTTACTCACTTAAGTAAAGTCAACTAATCACTTTAAAAGCAAAAGTTTTACTCAATTAAGTAAAGTCAACTAATCGCTTTAAAAGCAAAAGGTTTACTCACTTAAGTCTACCAATAGCTTTAAAAGCAACAGGTTTACCCACTTAAGTCTACCAATGGCTTTAAAAGCAACAGGTTTACTCTCTTTAAGTAAAGTAAACTAATTGCTTTAAAAGCAACAGGTTCTTATTTTGGTCTCTTGTCAAGACAAGTTCTAAAACGGTAGAGATTTAGCCAAACAGTTGAATAACTCTTATTTTTATCCACGATCTTACTCTCTCTTTCTCAGATTTCACTTTCTGGAGCATCTAAAACCATGTACCTCATTCAGGACATGCGTTAGGGCTTCCCCTACCATACACCTCAAACATCCTCAAAAAACTCGTCAAGGGCAGTGAAGCCTTTTCTCTCATAAACGGCAGGGAAAGAGTTAAGCGAAATCATTTATCGATTTGATGCACGTCATAATAAGCTATGACGTATAAAGCAGAAATAATGTCCTTCAATTCGGTCACGTCCAGCAGCCGTCATTCTTGAACCGGTCTCCATCATTGTAAGCTGCTTGCTTTTCTGTTTGTTCCATTGCTTCATTTGTTAGATGTTTGCTCCCACTTTCTTTTGCTGTTATTCACTCGATTTGCACCATAAGATGTCTATTCGCATCTTTGCATTGACTTCACAAGTAAATCACTCGCGCTTCATCCGCATCTGCTTACTGCACAGGCTGCAAAACAATCCTCTCCACTCTCAGGTAAAATTTGGTTTGTGGGGGCGCAGGTGAGACGTAATTTTTCGAGAGACACTCAAAGACATTATGTGCACTGTCATGTGAAACAATTAATTGCAAACTGATATAAATTTAATTTGATTATATGGTTTGGAATTAGGTGTTTTATGAGATTTTTTTTTTGTGATTTTTATAATTATTTTTTTATTATTACTATTAATTTATTTATTTTGTGTTTAAATGCATTGGATTCAGCAATCACAAAATTGTGAAAAACTAGGACGCCTGACATTGGTTTCCAGCACAGATCTTTCTGAGGGCAGAAGATTTGCCTTGCGAATCCTGAACGGACCTTTCATCATCCACCGGAGCGTCAAAAAAGCGAGCACGTTTTTTAACAAGGAACTGCAGCGTACTTTCTGACAGAGGGGAACAAAGCTGGCTTTTGTGCGCCTGTTCTGGGAGGCCAGTAGCTCTTGTCATGTACATGTGAAATTAATTATGAGGAAATACTAAAACACTTGGGTGGAAATTGCTTTTCACCAGATGTTCGGCATGTGAGGATCAATTTAGTATTCTTAGCAAAGCAAAATGACGCTGTACGTTCGATTCGGGCCCCTTTGATGAAAGCCAATCTGTCACTCAAGGCATGTAAAAAAAAAAAAAAAAAAAAACTAAAAAAAAAAAAACTTCTATGCTACTGTTTGTTCCACTTTATGGAGCCTGAGGTAATATGATTACTTAACCAGGTTAGGAAAATAAAATGTTTCGTTCTTAGGTAGAATTTGACATAATGACAAGGGGGCCCAGTCTTTCTCAATGATCCATACACAAACTGAGCGAGAGGGCCTTTTCTCTCCTTCTCGACAACGGTAATGGAAAACGGCAAATGAATCATGGCTGAATTACAGACTGTATATGAGATAACTGTGCGATTTGAGAAATAATTACCTGAGTTATTTACTTTTAAACAGGACCTCTGTCTCCTCTCATTGAGTTTCTCTTCAGTCTTCATTCACATGTTCGGATCTACAGGCAGTCCTGCAATACAGAATATTGAATTAAGGCTGGGAAGGCTGAGTATGAGCCAGATTTAGAGTTTGGTGGATTTAGGTGCCCTGCAATGCTTCATGTGTTTGATTAATAGTGTTGTCGTAATGTAGAGAAATGAGGCGCAGGTTATCCGCTCCATCTTTTTAAATCATCCATGCGCTGAGAAATCTACATTGTTTCTCTTTGCATTAGTATGCACATAAAACACAAATGCTTTCGAAATCCAAATCCTCTAAAGGATTGTTAGTCTGCATTATTTATGGCAACCCGGAGCCAGGAACACCTCCCAAAAGACATTATAATTTGAACGGCATCTGCGCTTATGTTAGTCTTTTTTTATTGTTCCAGAAATTTCCATAATCCTGGACCAGGCCGTATCTTGAGCAGCTGATGTGGTGGCCATGGAGGAGCGGAGAGCATGGTTCGGGACTTGTGGACTTGCGCTTCGTTAGATTTACTCTAGTGTTTGGACTATCAGCAGCGTATATTAAACCACACTGAACTGAACTAAACCTTACTTATCTACTTAACTAAACTGAAAACTGAACTGACACAGTTTCAATCTACTATAATCTTCTATGTGAAGCTGCTTTGACACAATCTACATTGTAAAAGCACTATAGAAAAAAAGATGAATTGAAAATTGAATTGAATTCCTCTCAAGCAAGAGTTTTTGTGGCTTGAACGAGAAAACTATGAGAATGATGTCATCTAGAGTTTCAGAAGAGAACTGAATAATGTTTTAAACTCAAGTGCCACATTATGTTTTGTATGTAAAATGTTATATGTAAAAAAAATTTGGGTCAGTAAGATTTTTTTTATATACAAAGAAATTAATAATTTTAATTAAGAAGGATGCATTAAAGTTTTTTGAAAACATCAGTAAAGACTTCTATTATCCTTAAAAACTGTTTTATTTACAGAACAGCGCAAAACATTTGTAAACATTAAGATAATGTCGCTATTAATAAACTATTAACTATGACTTTTGCATTTATAAACTCCAAATTTGCTACTTATTAATAGTCACTAAGTTAGGATTAAGGATGCAGAATAAGATCATGCAGAATATGTACTTTATAAGTATTAAAAACAGCAGATATCTTCATAACAAGCAGGTAATAAGCCACTGTAATTGTGTTTACATACACTCAAAAATGATGTTTGCTGTTTGTTCAAACTACTTATTTAAAATGAGCTGAAACAACACAATTCTTGAAGTTTTATGTTCAATCCACTTAAATTTTTTAAAAATTCATACATTAATTTACACTTAATTCCTTCATGTTGTCCCAACACAAATCGGTTGTGTTGAACCCAGCCTTATTTTCACAGTGTAAATGTATCACTTTGTACAATTACAAACAATATTTGTAAATTAACAACTTGACATTTTTTTTAAAGCCTGGAGTCAGATATGAGTTACAGTCACGTCAAAGCAGTAAGTAAATCAGCATACTATCATCTTGAAAACATCGCAAGAATTAGATGCTTTGTTTCCGGCGAAGACTTGGAGAAACTTGTTCATGCTTTTATCAGCAGCAGGGTGGATTACTTTAACGGACTCCTCACGGGCCTTCCCAAAAAAGACAGTCAGACAGTTGCAGCTGATTCAGAACGCTGCGGCCAGGTTTCTGACCAGAACCAGGAAATCCAGCCTGATCTCACGAGAAAACGTAAGTATTTTACGTTTTGCCAGTTTAGTGGCTAATTCAGTTCAGTCGTACGAAAATGTACGATTTAAAAAAGGAGGCGTGGCACCCAACCCCACCCCTAAACCCAACCGTCATTGGGTGATAAGCAAATCGTATTAAAGTGTACAAATTAGATTGTACAAATTCATACGAAATAGCCACTAAATGAAAAGTTACAAATTGCCATGAGATAGCATTGCGAAATCGGAGCACATCACACCAGTCCTCAGGACTTTACACTGGCTCCCAGTTACATTCAGAATAGATTTTAAGGTATTTTAATCGATTTTAATCACATTTTAATCTGTTTTTAAATCATTTTTATTACTTGTTTTTATGTCTCATTTATTTCTATTTATGTAAAGCACTTTGAATTGCCACTGTGTATGAAATGTGCTATATAAATAAACTTGTCTTGCCTTTAGTCAGTTAATAGTGATATTTTTATGTTCATAACGTGTAACATGATCCTTGAGAAATGATTATATATATTATAATGATTTGCTGGTTTCACCTTTCCACCTCCATCCTCTTAAACATTGTTCTATATCTAAGCAATAAACCCTAACTGTTTAATCTTCTATGGAATATTATGAGTTATTTACAAGGCATGCTGAAGATCACCACAGACAAGAACAGCAGGCGAGAGGCCAGCGCCATGAATGAATAAACATTTCAAGCATGTTTCAATGGCAGTGTTTTTAAAGTATAACTGTAACCCGTGTTTGTTTGAGAGCAGTGTAACAGAATCAGCTCTCAGCCTTGCCTGTTCGAAGTTATAAACAATCTTTCAGCCCATGTCATGATCCGCTAAAAACAATAAACCTGGTTACTTACACTCAATATCCGGTTAAGGGAATCTGGAACAATCAGAGAACAGTACGTGATGCAGTCATCCAGCAAAAGAACAGCCTCTGTTTGGAAAACCATAATTAGCATGCTAGAAAAGTACTCAATGCATATTCTATGCAAACATTCAGCAGTATGTCATATATTTAAATACACAATGTGAGCAATATAAGAAAACAAAAATAGCACATATTGCATAGTACGCAAAATAAGTAAGCAAAACAATCTTGTTTTTCATTTTGACACTGGCAGATTATTAAACGAACCTAATTTTGCCATATTATTTCTTAAAACTAGAAAAATTTTGGCCTGAGACACCCATTCGAGGAAGTTCAACCTCACAACGGAGCTTCTGAAGGTTCTACACCTCCATCATTGAATCAGTCATCTGCACTTCAATAACTGTCTGGTTTAGCTCAGCTACCAAATCTGACATTCGAAGACTACGTCGAATAGTTCGGACTGCTGAGCGAATCATTGGTACAACCCTCCCTACTCTCTAAAAACTGTACTTATCCAGAGCGAGCAGAAGGGCTGTCAAAATCACTCTGGACCCCTCACACCCAGCACACTGCCTCTTTGAACTGTTACTTTCTGGTCGACGCTACAGAGCACTACGCACCAGAACAGCCCGACACAGAATAAAGCTCTTTCTGATTCTGATTCCACATTTAATGACCGCAGCTTAATTGCTGGCAGCTAGCTCTCTGCAACTCTCACATGGTTGCCCACTGAAGCTAAGGGCTGCGCCCGGTCAGTACCTGGATGGGAGACCACATGGGAAAGCTTGGTTGGTGCTGGAAGTGGTGTTAGTGAGGCCAACAGGGGGCGCTTAACCTGCGGTCTGTGTGGGTCCTAACGCCCCAGTATGGTGAAGGGGACTCTATACTCCTCAGTGAGCGCTGTCTTTCAAATGAGACGTTAAACCGAGGTCGTTAAAAATCCATGTTCTTCGAAAAAGAGTAGGGGTTTAACCCTGGCATCCTGGCCAGATCTGTCCATCATGGCCTCCTAACCATCCCTATATCATAATTGGCTTAATCACTATGTCTCCTCTCCACCTGGTGCAATATGGCTGCCTTCGCGTCATTCAGGTGGATGCTGCACACTTTGCCTTAAAAGCAACAAGTTGACATTACAAAAATGATGTAAGTAAACTCATTGTAACTTGGAACTGTTAAGTTGACTTAATTTTTATAATTATGCAAATTGTACTAATTTTTTGTTTTAAATAAAAGTAAAACTAATCACTTTTTTCCCAATACACCTTAATTATATTGTTCCCCCTCCAGCTTTTCTGTATCTAGTAAAATGACATACAGTAACTAAAATAAATCTGCTCTTCCAGACTCCAGCATGTCTTCTAAATTCAAGGCTATAATTATAGACTTTATCAACTTAATGAAGCACCAAATATGTAATACAGTAATTATTACAGTAGTTATTTTTGAAAACAGACATGCTAAAATAGTCTGACACTGTAAAAAGGATTAGATGACTTTAAAAAAGTGAGTACAATTAACATAATTATAAAAATTAAGTCAACTTAACAGTTTTAAGTTACAGTGGGTTTTGCTTACATTGTTTTTGTAAAGTCAACTTGCTGCTTTTAAGATTGGTTCACTCGCTTAAAGAAACTAATCATTTTTTACAGTGCAGTTCAATTATGTTAAAGGCATGTAATCCAAATGCATAGAATTTAAACTCCAGTGTGTCTTCTAAATTCAAGGCTATAATTATAGACTTTGTCGAAACACCAAATATGTAATACTGTAATCATTACAGTAATAATTTTTGAAAACAGACATGCTAAAATAGTCTGACACTGTAGAAAGGTATTAGTTGACTTTAAAAAAGTGAATACAATTACCATAATTATATAAATTAGGTCAACATAACAGTTCCAAGTTACAGTGTGTTTACTTACATTATCTTTGTGAAGTCAACTTGTTGCTTATAAAGCGATTGGTTTCCTCGTTTTAAGTAACTAATCACTTTTTACAGTGTAATAAATGTTATGTGATTGATATTTGTTAGTTAAACAAGATTTGCATAATATTATCAATAAATCTAATGTGTTTTAAATATATTGTAATCTTATGTGTTTCTTATTATTTCATCTATTGTGTGTACAGGGAGTGCAGAATTATTAGGCAAGTTGTATTTTTGAGGATTAATTTTATTATTGAACAACAACCATGTTCTCAATGAACCCAAAAAACTCATTAATATCAAAGCTGAATATTTTTGGAAGTAGTTTTTAGTTTGTTTTTAGTTTTAGCTATTTTAGGAGGATATCTGTGTGGGCAGGTGACTATTACTGTGCATAATTATTAGGCAACTTAACAAAAAACAAATATATACCCATTTCAATGATTTATTTTCACCAGTGAAACCAATATAACATCTTAACATTCACAAATATACATTTCTGACATTCAAAAACAAAACAAAAACAAATATAGCCACCTTTCTTTGCAAGGACACTCAAAAGCCTGCCATCCATGGATTCTGTCAGTGTTTTGATCTGTTCACCATCAACATTGTGTGCAGCAGCAACCACAGCCTCCCAGACACTGTTCAAAGAGGTGTACTGTTTTCCCTCCTTGTAAATCTCACATTTGATGATGGACCACTTGTTCTCCATGGGGTTCAGATCAGGTGAACAAGGAGGCCATGCCATTAGTTTTGATTGTTTGATAATCACGCTTCAGAAGCTTGGCAATTTTAAGAGTGCTGCATCCCTCTGCAAGATATCTCACTATTTTGGACTTTTCGGAGCCTGTCAAGTCCTTCTTTTGACCCATTTTGCCAAAGGAAAGGAAGTTGCCCAATAATTCTGCACACCTGATATAGGGTGTTGATGTCATTACACCACACCCCTTCTCATTACAGAGATGCACATCACCTAATATGCTTAACTGGTAGTACGCTTTCGAGCCTATACAGCTTGGAGTAAGACAACATGCATAAAGAGGATGATGTGGTCAAAATACTCATTTGCCTAATAATTCTGCACTCCCTGTATATGGATCTGCGTCAATTTTACCCCCGAATATTAAGTAAACCAATCTCATAGAATTTAACTAATTGGATCTGTTTTTTTCGTACAGCTAGATATATTTGTACAATATTCATATCGTTCAACTTATTAAATCTAAGGGTATTGGATTTTAACAGATTAAGATTGATTTAAGGAATCTGACAACAAAACATTTTTAAAATTAAATAAAAAGATTACAAACAATTAATGTTAAAAACTCATTGTGATTTATGTACTGTTTATCTATATGCTTTATGTTTACTTACATTTTTAAGCAGTATTCACACTATTCTGTGCAGGATTCAGTACCGACTGTCTGTGAGGTGGTCTCTGAGCGTCAGGTGGAAGGAAGGGGTACCAGCAGATTGAGGGAGGTCCTGAACCCGGATCAAAGAGGTGTTCGCTCCAGCATCTGGGGTTTGTTTATGACACTGTTAGTGGCAGATCGTGGTAATGGAGTGTGTGATGAGTGTGTGTGTGTCTATTAGAGAGAGAGAGAAAAGGCGAATTACAGGCACAGTGTTTTCTACATCAGCTTTGTGTGACTAAAACAGTTTAAACATAACATTAAAATATATTATAATATACTATAACATTTTTATATATTAAAAACAAGTTTAGATATGTCCATCTGGCATAGCATGTGTGTTTGGATATAACTCTAGTTGTTTGACCACACTTTGTTATTATTGTTGCTGGAATTTAGAACTGAATTTAGAAACAGTTTTGAAACAAATCTTTGTACTTAACAAACAAAATTAATTATGTAGCTAATGGATATATGTGTGTACAACACTCTTTTCTTACCCAGGAAAGAGAGAAAGTGAAATTGAAAGTAAAGGCCGATTGGAGGTGGCTCAGTCCTTATTCTCGCGCTGCAGATGCTCTGTTTAACTGTTTTCTCACTAGTGAAGCATTCAGTTTTAACACTTACAAATTCTGCCATGTAAATAGCAAATGCACCATGGCGTGACACAACTGACTCTTAAAGGGAATGGGAGATGAGACTCTGATTGGTTTGTTCTCAAAACACACCCATAACTCATTAAGAGAATAAGCACAATACTGTTAGACCTTGCTCTGATGCAGAGCATATTTTCCCATCCTTAAAATACCAAAAATGGATTTGGACACGCCCTTAATGCTTTTGGGCCATGCGCTTTAGACTTTGCGCCAAGATCCTTAAAATAGGGCCCTGGCTTTCTCAAGCCAGCCTCAAAGTTTGTTTAGACAAACTTTACTGTCTAGTTTGTTTTGTCCTACATTCATTCATTAATTTTCCTTCGGCTTAGTCCCTTTATTCATCAGGAGTCGCCACAGCGGAATGAACCGCCAATTTAGTTTATTCAATTCACCTGTACCGCATGTCTTTGGACTGTGGGGGAAACCGGATCACCAGAAGGAAACCCACACACAGGGTGAACATGCAAACTCCATACATAAATGCCAACTAATTTAGCCGAGACTCGAACCAGCGACCTTCGTGCTGTGAGGCATTAGACAGTGCTAACCACTGAGCCACAGTGTCACCTTTTGTCATACAAAAGACCATTAAAAAGTTTGAAAATAACGTATTAAGCCTAAAAATATCTTTGTACCTATATATTATGAGTAAGTACAGACACACTTTCATGAGGAGGATTAAACGAAACTGTTAAATTCCTACAGCTGGTCTCTATGAAAACATCACGGTCCAGGGTTATGTCAATACCAGCTACGATGCGGAAAAGACAAGCGCAGGCATTTAGATAAGTGTTGATAAGTGCACAATCACAATCTAGCAAAATACACAGTGGAACACGAGGATCCCGTACCGTGCCACAAGAGGCGTGCTCAGTTAAATGTTTACACAGCTGCTCTGGAGATTATTATTATTGTGAAACCACACACTTTTAATGTTGCTGTGTGGATGCCAAGACGTGTCTGCTTTTTACCTCCCTTCTGAACTCCTCTCCATACTGCGCAGAGCTGCAAGTGACAGATTCATTGGACATTCGCTGAGCGTTCGCCACGTTATATCGCACACACACGTCTCCGGCTGTGTTTCAGAAAGGTAAATAAAGATGTTGTTGCTGATTTTTACCGAAGACTCAAATCTGCCATCTGCACCTTACTGAGCCCTCTCTCTCTCTCTCTCTTTGAAAGCTTTCTACAAACACTTGGCATGCTTAAGCTATACAGAGACACCAGACAGAGTTAATGTAACAACAAATGTAGTTAAACATCCATGTTTGACACCAAATAAAAAGATTTTCTTGGACAAAGAAAACAAAACGCACCATTAACGCGTGATAAAATTAGCTTAGCTTAAGGTATAGGCTGCGTCCCACATGGCACACTATACACTATGCACTTACACACTCTATAGCATAGTATGTATTGTCATCCCAAATTGAACACTAAGGTTTTTTTTACTAAGCGGAAGTTCAAACCGTTTCTCTGATGATGTTTTACGGTTGTCAAATTAGCGAAAGAAATGACCAAACTACCAAATAAAACCTGCCATGAGTATAACAGTATTCACCATCAGGAGGCAGCAAAATCAGTCTCATACAAGGTCTCAAACTGCTGACCTGCGGGCCATTTATCCCCCCCAATCCCCCCTCTCCCCTTCCCTCCCTCCGGCCTGCTACTGACGTCAAAAATATGATGAGATTTGGCCAGCCAAAACATATATTTTGAACCACTGTCATTGTTGTGCACATATGTGATGGTTAGCCCATCACATCCTCTACGCTCAATTACTTCTTCAAAATTGATTATTCCCAGAATATGTAAATAAACTGTAGGCGGTAGATCTTTCTCATATCTGGCACCTTAACTCTGGAACCTTCCTAGCACAGCAGACACACTCTGTCAGTTTAAAACCAGATTAAAGACACATCTCTTTGCATTAGCATACACATAAAACACAAATACTCTTGAAATCCAAATCCTCTAAAGGATTGTTAGTCTGCATAATTTAGGGCAACCGGAGCCGGGAACACCTCCCAAAAGACATTATAATTTAAACGGCATCTGCGCTTATGTTAGTCTGTTTTTTATTATTCCCGAGGTTCCCATAATCCTGGACCAGGCCGTATCCTGAGCAGCTGCTGCGGTGGTCATGGAGGAGTGAAGTGGTCATTGACAGACAAGTCCTCGCATTGTTCCTGAAGGGCCAGCCTGTTCACCAACTGGTGACCAACCCCACCTGTGGCTTCTCCACGATGGACGCCTCCGGCGCCTAGACTGCAGCTCTGCACAAGACGTCTGGCCAAAGGAGAAATGGTCGTGCCCAACTGAGCCTTGTTTCTCTCAAGGTTTTTTAATCCTTCACTTTCCCCAATTGGTGAAGTTTTTTCCTCGCCGCTGTCGCCACTGGCTTGCATGGTTCAGGACTTGTAGAGCTGCGCATCGATGGATTACTCTTCAGTGTTTGGACTCTCAACAGTGAATATTAAGCAACACTGAAAACTGAACTGACACTGTTTCAATTTACTATAATCCATGTGAAGCTGCTTTGACACAATCTACATTGTAAAAGCGCTATACAAATAAAGATGAACTGAATTAAAGAATTTTGACCCACCTACTGGGCATTTAACGTACAGCACTATATATTTGGTTGAGTTTTTTTTCATTTTTTCTTAGTGTGTGGTTATGCAATATAGCAATATTCAATTATACCCTATAGCAATTCCAGGTATGGGGCTTTGACATTTTTGAAAAATAAACCACATGTTAATATATATATATGACACGTGTGTGTGAGAGTTCAGATGCAAAAGCCGCTAAATGCCACTTCCGCCTAAAATGCGACAACAAAATTAAGCGAATGCTTTAGGCACGTAGTACATGTTCAACAAATGTTTTTGCTTCAAATCATCTAAATCGCAGCGTCAGCGCATTCAGAAATAACAGTTTGTTGGCAAAAGCCGCTAAACGCCACTTGCCTTTGGCAGCAAAAGCCGCTATATCCCGAGAACCAATCAGAAGGCACGAATCGGATTATCCACTACTTTGAATGAGTCCGATTTACTATCCATAAAACGGCAACTCTGTTTCACGAAGACGAAGTTAGGATGCCGTCTTTTATCCCACATAGATGCTATGAGGATAAACAAGACAAAAAAAAGATCAAAACCTTGAGTATGGTGAGAATGAATAAATGAATGAATGACAGCTTCTAAAATTGCCTGAGACATCCCCTTTTTGCCCAGTAGACCTTGTGTTTTATATATAAAGATATAAATATAATGTATAAAACTTGCGCTGGTCTGAAAATAGCAATACGTCGGTGCAAGTGCGTCTTGCGCTTTATTGCGCCGGGTGTATGATAGGGCCCATAATGATTGCTCATCGTCATAAATTAAGATAAGGGCATATGTCGGCACCAGTGGTGTAGTGGTTAGTGCACCGACACATGCACTCTGATGCTCACGGCGACCCACGTTCGATTCCGCCTCGCTGTCCTATGTCGATCCTTTCCCTCTCTCTGCTTTCCTGTCAATTCTCTCTACTGTCCAATCTAATAAAGGTGAAAACTCTGAAAAAACAATTATAAAATAAGGACGTATGAAAAACAAACAGTGGCACTCTGACCATTGTGAGGAGAGTTTACTCGCACATGACTTGTTTTAGCTAGTTTAGTCAGTTTAGAAACTTTGCCGTGTGACAGCAAACCAAAAATAAGAAGATCTCTTCATTTCTGTTCAACAGAAAAAAACTGTTCATTCATCTTTATAACCACTTGAGAGTGAGAAAACAGTCATTTTAATTTCATTTTTGAGTGAACTACCCCTTTAAAACTCTACTGAAGAAAAAGAAAAGTCACCTACATCATGGATGGCCCATCAAATGTACATTATAAAAGTGAACTATCCCTTTAAGAGAGGGATTTTGTGTGTGCGTAAGCTCTCTAGCCCCAAAAGCGCTGAGATGTTTTTGTACCATCAGGGGTGAGCGGAAGGGCAGAAATAGATTTGGACAAAACGACCCGTTCTAAACTCGGAAATACTCGACAATCATCCCCTTTAACAAGTCCATCTGAGGTATGCGACGCACTTGTAAAGATCTGATGTAAATTGTGTATCTTTCTGTGAAATAACACGAGCCTCTCACATGAACTCTCCCCATTTTGTTTGACGTGTACCCAAATGCAGTGTTTAGGTTTGTCTGTCTTTGGTATGTGCACTTAAGGTTGCCTCTCAAGTGTAAACCTGCAGGCCAGGAGACACAACCCACCGTCAGATGCCTCCAAAATATCGCAGTGGTGTCAGTCAGTGGAGCTCAAGACTTTGTCAAAGTCGAGCAGGAAAGATTAATGTCTTGTTTTCTTTGCTTGTCAGATGATATATGTGGAATAGGTATGAAGTAGGCTGCCCATTTTGAGGTCACGTCTAACTATAAGCTAAAAATTATATTTGTGAGGGGAAAACTGAAAACGTGGCCTGGGAAACTGGGACGGGTTCATGGCAGACTGGTGACCGGCCACGTATTTTATTGGGCAGTAAAAAGCCCTTTTGGCCCCGTTTACCCCTGGTGTTAAGATTATTTTTGTTTATCGCATGTAGACGAGGGAGACATATTCCCATTCGAAGCTAATGGTTAAAAAGGAATACTCAACTGAGAAATATAAACTCATTCATTCCTTTTCCTGAGGTCGCCACAGTAGAATGACCCACCAACTATTCCAGCATATGTTTTACACATTGGATGCCCTTCCAGTCGTAACCCAGTACTGGGAAATACCTATACACACTCACATTCACACACACTCTCATACACTAAAGCCAATTTAGTTAATACAATTTACCTATAGTGCACGCCAACACAGGGAGAACATGCAAACTCCACACAGAAATGCCAACTGGCCCAGCCTGGACTTGAACCGGTAACCTTCTTGCTGTGAGGTGACAGTGCTAACCACTGAGTCACCATATAAATTCATATAAAAACATATAGGAGTCTTTGTAGTTAAAGAACACCCTGGACGTTTCAAAACCTTCTTGCTAATATATAAAGACAATGGCAGGTTGTAGAGTGTGATATTCGTTCATTCATTCATTTTCTTTTCGGCTTAGTCCCTTTAGTAATCTGCGGTCGCCACAGCGAAATGAACCGCCAACTTATCCAGCATTTGTTTTACGCAGCGGATGCCCTTCCAGCTGCAACCCATCTCTGGGAAACATCCATACACACTCATTCACACTAATACACTACGGAAAATTTAGCCTACCCAATTCACCTATAGCGCATGTCTTTGGACTTGTAGGGGAAACCCGAACACTCGGAGAAAACCCACGCAACCACGGGGAGAACATGTAAACTCCACACAGAAATGCCAACTGACTCAGCCGGGGCTCGAACCAGCGACCTTCTTGCTGTGAGGCGAACGTGCTACCCACTACGCCACCATGGCGCCAAGTGTGATATTTTGTTATGTAATATGTAACACTTTATTATGTAATAATGTGGGTAAAATCTGCCTCCAAAAGAAGATCAACGCCTACGTTTACACCACTACCTGTTTAGCTCTGCTGCCATAACAAATTGAGTAATTGAGTTTTTTTTAACGGATGGAGTTTTAATGGACGGGGTTTGATGCACCTGATTACAATTCCTGCATATTATCTTATAATTTTTGCATGTTCTCCCCGTCGTTGTGTGGGTTTCCTCGGGTGCTCCAGTTTCCCCTACAAGTTTAAAGACATGTGTGGTACAGGTAAATTGGTTAAGCTAAATTGTCCGTAGTGTATGAGTGTGAATGAGTGTGTATGGATGTTTCCCAGAGATGGGTTGCAGCTGGAAGGGCATCTGTGCGTAAAAGAAATGCTGCATAAGTTGGCGAATCATTCCGCTGTGGCGACCCCTGATTAATAAAGGGACTAAGCCGAAAAGAAAATAAATGAATGAATTAATTAATATCACAAACTTTCTTACACCATATAAACTTCTTAATAGAAGAATAATAATAAGTACAAAGTAATAAAAATAAATCTGTGATTTATGTCTTTAGTTATGCATTAGTATTTACACATCAAAACTCATCATTTGTTATATAAAATAGATTTATGGTCATTATATACATAGAGTATATACATATATATACATACAGTTGAAGTCAGAATTATTAGCCCCCCTGTTTATTTTTCCCCCAATTTCTGTTCAATGGAGAAAAGATTTTTTTCAACACATTTCTAGACATAATAGTTTTAATAACTCATTTCTAATCACTTATTTATTTTATCATTGCCATGATGACAGTAAATAATATTTGACTAGATATTTTTCAAGACACTTCTATACAGCTTAAAGTGACATTTAAAGGCTTAACTAGGTTAATTAGGTTAACTAGGCAGGTTAGTGTAATTAGGCACGTTATTGTATATCGATGGTTTGTTCTGTAGACTATTGAAAAAAAATTTGCCTAAAGAGGCTAATAATTTTGACCTTAAAATGGCTTTTAAAAAATAAAAACTGCTTTTATTCTAGCCGAAATAAAACAAATAAGAGTTTCTCCAGAAGAAAAAATATTATCAGACATATTGTGAAAATGTTCTTGCTCTGTTAAACATCATTTGAAAAATATTTTTAAAAGAAAGAAAAATTTAAAGGAGGGCTAATAATTCTGACTTCAACTGTGTGTATATATGTATATATATATATATA
>CAIGQQ010033573.1:193410-213865 GCA_903798035.1 Danio albolineatus
ATATGGTCATCATTTTTAAATCATATAAATTAAAACATCATTTTGGAATTGTAATCAGGTGCTATAAATACATAAAGTTGAAGTCAGGATTATTAGCCCCATAGTTTTTTTTTTTAATATTTCCCAAATTATGTTTAACAAAGCAAGGAATTGCTCACACTATTTGCTATAATATTTTTTCTATATAATAATGTATACATATAATGTCACAGAAGTGTGACAACAACAAGAAGAACAGAAAATTTTAGAAGAATTGAAACAAAAACAATTGAAAAAAATAAATAACAGGCAAACTTTATAATTAGGGCTGTGCAATTAATCGCAATCGCAAAAAAAACAACAACACGATTTAAGCACATGCAATTTCTAAATCACAAAAGGCTGTAATTGTATCTAATAATTTATTTACATTTTTATTTAGCATACGTTCTTGTGCCCATGATTTTAATATGTTAACCAATCAGAGCTGACGCATCACAACAGGCAATTACAGCTGAGCTGAGCGGGAGAAAGATGTTAACCAATCAGAGCTCACTCAGCGCATGAAGTTGAGTGGGAGAACCGAAAAGTGGTTTTGATTTGTTGTTCTGACTGGAATTGAGGTTAGTTCATCTTTATTTTTTCATGTTGTCTGTTTTTAAGACAATTTATTACAGTTTTGTTTATTAAGCAGTTAGTGCTACTGTGCACAGTATGCGTTTAACTAGAGAGTTGAGGTTAGTTCATCTGAATTTATTTAATGTTGTCTGTTTTAAAGACAATTGTACTACAGTTTTATTTATTAAACTTAATACTATGTTATTGATTGTGAAATGTTTTGTTATGCACTTCTTGTGCACTGAATACATTGAGAATGTGTGTATGTAGCTTGTTTGAAAAAGCAAAAACAGCTGCCAAAATCGCAAATAAAATTGCAAATCGCAATACTCGTTCCAAAAAATCGCAATATGATTATTTTGTCCATATTGCACAGCCCTATTTATAATATTACAATACTGCAAAAACCGTCTATGGAGACTCCACGGTACATTTGTGCATCTAAAACTCCACATTTATAATCCTCAGTCTCTGACATTATCTTCAGCAGGTCAAAACTCTAATGATGGATGGCTGCTTCTCACTCAGGACTGTTTATGCTAATGAGGGAGAGATCATCTCTAATGAGTGGGGCTTTCCCCTCTCTTGACATAGACAAATCTAAACTGTTTTAATCATGTATGATTATAAAAATATATATTAATACATTTTTACCATCAGAAGCTGGTTATAATCACACACTGTTGCCACACAATTGTGTTTAAACCACTCATAAGTGATTTTTTGCATAATAGGTCCCCTTTAATACCAGGTTTACACAAGGACAAATCGAACGCATTTGCTCTTGCTGTTCTAGATCGGTAGCCGCGTCTTCTGTAATTGACATTTAATTTGCCACTGCATCCATTAATCTAAATGAGCCCCTCAAGATGGGAGTTTTAAAGGTTTCTGCTTCTATGTATAGCCGGAGCTTCTTATGTCTGCGGAGGAGTCTATAAACAGCTGCATGTGCTTAAGCGGAGAAATGTAAATCTTGACACGGGATGTTTATGCAGCCCAAGCTTCTAATCATGCGAACGTATAATTCAGTGACATGTGGTGTCTTTACGAGACCAGTTTGATTCAAAGGGCAGATCCCTGTATTTACCAGTCTCTCTCTCTCTCTCTCTGAACCCCGAGCACGTTATATCTCTCATCTCTACTCTTCAGATCTACTGAAGCTTTCTGCGGTGGAAATATTTCAAAGGCAACTGTTTAAAGATCTCAGAACGGATCACTAAAAACGTCAAATTCAGTTGTTAGTCTTTAAATGCAGTTATTTGGGAGAACTCACACAAAAATGAATACTTGCTATTAATATACTTATACACTTTCAGGTGACTTTTGTTTTTCTTCAGTAGAAGAACATTAAAAAAAGATTTTGATCTGTTTTTGTGATTTCTTTTTTTATTATTTAATTTTTTATTTCAGAATATAATACTGTAATATACAATATCCAAGAGTTTACAATATCTTTTAAGGAGGGAAAAAAAAGAATATTCATTCATTCATTCATTTTCTTTTCGGCTTAGTCGCTTTATTAATCAGGGGTCGCCACAGCGGATTGAACCGCCAACTTATCCAGCATTTGTTTTACGCAGTGGATGCCCTTCCAGCCGCAACCCATCTCTGGGAAACATCCATACACACACATTCACACTTATACACTACGGACAATTTAGCTTACCCAATTCACCTGTACCGCATATCTTTGGACTGTGGGGGAAACCGGAGCACCCGGAGTCAACCCATGCGAACACGGGGAGAACATGCAAACTCCACACAGAAATGCCAACTGACCCAGCCGAGGCTCGAACCAGCGACCTTCTTGCTGTGAGGCGACAGCACTACCTACTGCGCCACCGTGTCACCCAAAAAAAATAAAAAAAAATAAAATATAAATATTGAACAAGAACAGCAGGGTAAAGAACATTGTAAGAGTGGTCTTGCATAGTTACATACAATACTATATACACATACACGTGTGCATACATACATTCTGTTTTTGTGATTTCTAAAATACAAGTTAATGGCAACTACACTGTAAGAAAACGCTTTTATTACTTAATCTTATGATTAAAATCATTTTTTCAGGCTTGAAATAAATTTTCCATACCCCAATGGCAGATAATTTCGTTTGCTTTAAAGAAATTCTCACTTAATTTTAACGTAAAGGTCGTATGAACTTGAAGGTGCAGTAGGTGATCTGCCTAAATGCTAACCGGTTAGCATAATATCTTTCAAATACAATCCCTCCCCAGCCGTCCAAAGAAACACCTCGTGAAATCGCACATTAAAGATGACAAAGACTCACTAGATCAGGGCTACCCGAGACAAGTTGTTCTGGCTCTCCAATTAGTGTGACCAAGACATCAGAAATAAATTTAGTTCAGTCGAAAAACTAAAGTCACTATAGTTATGAAGTGACGTGCCTCTGTTCAATACAGCACGAGCTGCAGTTGAAGGCTGTGCAGAGCGTGAGTCACCTGACATTAAGCGAGTGGTGCGAGTAGCCGAAAACATTTGGATATGTTTGTAGAAAAGACCTTTTGTACAACGCACTGAGATTGTTATTAGGGATGCAACGATTCGCCGATTTCACTATTAACTTTGCTTTAATTTGTCACGGTAAATTAATCGTAAAGGTTTCTCAACGCCGCGTTTATTTATGCCACCTGTGCGCTAGTTTAAAGTTCCGAGCTTGTACACCGAGGCCAATATGTAAGCACACTGGGTTAACTAGCGGCAGGCCATTCCAATATCATGTCCTTTCCGCGTACAAGTTTGTTATTTCTAATGTAAGAATATTTGTCAATGTGAACATGCAAGCAGAGCAGCGCTCGCAAGCAGAGCAACGCGCTCATGGTTTTCTGGACGCACGCTGTAGAAAACATCTCATGCTGTAGCAGTGAGGTTGTGCATGGCTTTCAGTGCAATGTAACGTGAGATATGTTTCACAAATTATTATTCAAATGATTATGTATGTATTAACGCAGATGATAACAACAGTTAATCTAAATACTTAGGCCAACTTAATATAAAGCTTAAATTTACGTTAGACGTGATGACCGTGAAACCATGATTATTCTTCAGACTATAATCGTACAACCAAAATCTATAATTGTTGCATCCCTAATTGTTATGCAGTTCAAAACATTTGAATGTGTTTGAATGTTCAGCTTTAAAAAATTCAGCTTGAAGTGCCATTTAAAGGCTTAACTAGGGTAATTAGGCAAGTTAGGTTAATTAGGCAAGTCATTGTATAACAACGGTTTGTTCTGTAGCATATAGAAAAATATATATTGCTAATAATATTGACCTTAAAAATGTTTTAAAAACTGCTTTTATTCATGCCGAAATAAAACAAATCAGACAGAAAAAGAAAAAGCAAATACTGTGAAAATGTCCTTGCTCCTTTAAATATCACTTGAGAAATATTTGAAAGAGAATAATACATTCCACAGGAGGATTAATCATTTTGCCCTCAACTGTAGCTTAAATAGCAAATACAGGCTAAACTAAATTAATACCCAAAGCTACTTACAACCAAAAACAATCAGTTTATGCCAGAAACTGAACTTCATATTTGAAAGCAATGATATAGAGAGGAAGCTTTTCATTTACAAATGACTTAACGTTTGGTTTACTGCTCACAAGAAAACTTCAAAAGGCTTAAAAGGCATCACGTGAGTCATATGGACCACTTTTATTATACTTTTATGGTGCTTTTTGGCCTTGACAGATGTGGTCACTATGATGTGATGAATGAAAAAAAAACTATTTCTAAAATTAAAAACTACACACTAGAAAAACAAACGTCTAGTTTCTAGTCCAAATATCTAACAATTCTTAAATCAAGAAGCATTTTCTAGACAAGCAAAAAATATAGTCTTGTTTTCAGAAATAATGCACTAAAATTAAGAGAGTTTTTCCTTAAAACAAGCAAAATAATCTACCAATGGGGAGAGTAAAATCTTTTAAATGAGATTATTTTGCCTGGTTTAAATAAAAACTTGCTTAAGTTTGACATTATTTTTGAAAACAAGATAGTGATTTTTACTCGTCTAGAGCAGGGCTTCTCAAACTTTTCAACCTGCGACCCCTAAAATATCAACTCCAGTGACTTGTGACCCCCACTTTGCTCAGAGGTGGTTATAAACATACAAATATTGCACACAATGTGCACACACACCAATAGGTGTAACTATATAAACACAAGCATATTAACAACACAAAAAAGTGCAACAGTCTAACAACCATATCATTTTTATAACCATAATTCATTTGTTTAATTTAATATTAACCTCACTTAATGAGAATGCTGGGCACAATGTTTACAGAAGTTTCTCAACTGGTGGGTCGCAACCCAAAAGTGGGTCGCAGGAACATTTTCAGTGGGTCGCGGAGTGTGTGGTCAAAAAAAAAACAAAAGTTGAATTTTTAACTTGTTTTGCGGATTCCAGACCTTTATTTTGAACTGCGACGTGGAAAGCATCACGTTGCCGAGAGTCAGCTCGTGGAGCTTTCATGTGATAAGACGCTGAAAAAGAAATTCAGTGAAGTAAGCCTCTCCCAGTTTTCGTGATCTGAGAGTGCGATCAATCCCATCCCATTCAGAACTACGTATCTGTATGAAAGTGGCTTCTCTTCCTTGGTGCAGCTTGACTCCAAGCAAAGGAACAGGTTGGACATGGAGCACGATCTTCGGGTAGCACTGTCTACCATTACTCCTGACTCTGAAACTCTTATCACATCAGTAAAGCACATCCTCAGTTATCTCATTATCTTCCCAAATTACTGTTAAGTGGAAACAGATGTTTATAATTGCGATCATATTAGATGTAAAAATGGTTATGGATGTTTGAATCATTTTACAATTGTCTGGTTTGTTCTGTTCAACAGGATCAGTGTTCATGTTTTATTAACAGTTCAGTTTTGTTCATGGTAACAACCTTTCCTTACCCTAACCACTGTTTACAGTGTTTGTCGTTTTTACTTTGTAATATTTTTTATAATTTGATACATTTTGTTAAATGTCAGCAATAAAATATTGTTTATTTGTAAGTCTTGCTGATTTTCTCATGAGTTTTCTTTCACTACTTGTGTATGTTAACAAATAAATACAAATTAATTATAATTCCTAAAATTATATTACAGTTCCTAAAAAATTGTGTCGCATCTTGATGACCATGTAAAAATGTGGGTCCCGTGGCCAAACCAGTTGAGAACCACTGGTTTACAGCACAAGACTATTCTTTGTACAATTTTGAAGACCGCCACTTGGAGATCACCAAAGCACTTCAAACAATGTTTCTGAAGACAATCACCTACTGCACCTTTAATAAGGTTTCAAAGAGCACGGCAAGTGTGAAGAGAACTACAAAACCTCTTTTACACCAACATTATGAAACTGGCTTCTCTGTAAAACATGATTCATCTTCTTGGAAGGGAGTAAAACGGTGATGAAAGCCCACATGTGTAACACGCACCTGTTTAATCATTTGCTTTAACTGTACAACCCGCCTTTCATCCTCAGACAGACGATGACTATCTGTTTTAGTATTTCAATCATTGCTGTCTTGTCCTAGAAGGATTTCCAGTGCTAAATATAGAGCGATATAGTCAAATAAACCACAACTAGATAATAACCATAGTAGAGAGAGTTTATCTATAGCTCAGAGAACTTTAATCTGAACAGCATAACTTGTTGCTGAAGAGCTGAAAGAGCTAATAATTTTGACCTTAAATTGCTTTTAAAAAATTAAAAACTGCTTTCATTCTAGCCGAAATAAAACAAATAAGACTTTCTCCAGAAGAAAAAATATTATAGGAATTACTGTGAAAATTTCCTTGCTCTGTTAAAGATCATTTGGGAAATATTTAAAAGAGAAATAAATCAAAGGGGGGCTAATAATTCTGACTTCAGCTGTATATATAATTATATGTATATTCACAGAGTTGTTCATAGCTCATGATTCACTGGAGTTTTGGCATTTGTTTTAACTTTCGAATGTCAATTCATATTATTGACTTTGATCTATGCTACTTTTGATGGCGAAAAGAGTAACATAGTGACGTTTATTGACTTTTTAGTAGTCTGAAACATTTTGTACCAGTAATATAGATATAACAGTTCAAACAGTACGGTCAGCTCATAACCCAGTTTTTTGTCTTGTAATTTACGTGACCAACCCAGACATTAGATCACTGTAAATCACTAAAAATGCCAATAAAAGTCGCTCTGGTATACTTTCAACACCAGAAGTTGTCAGAGCACAGATCAATGTCCAAAAATGCAATTCAAAAATGTAAATAAACACGAAACATGCATGAATCATAAGTTTGTTAATTAACAGGATAATGTGTGTGCGTGTGTGTGCGTGCGTGTGTGTGTGTGTCTGTGTAAAATATATATAAATATCTATATTTTATTTCATAAGAGATTTCAGTTTAGCTTACTGAATTTATGCATAATTACTGTTTTTCTGTTATAGGAGAGGGTTGGGCTCAACTTCTTTGAAAGTTTAAAGGGGAGGTCCACAGTGTATTTTTAAGGCCTGGTTGTGTTTATAAGACGCAAAGCAATGTGTGCTCATGCTTCACTTGTAGAAAATCACGTTATTTTTTCATATATCTTACTTTGATTATATACAGCTTCTCAGCTAACACGGAAACGACATATTATTATCATCAAGGTCTTATTTCCTAGTTCGTCCAAAAGGCCCGCCCTCAAAAGGCTCTGATTGGTCAGCTAACATAATGTGCTGTGATTAACAGATCGGCACCACGTCACACCCCTACAAGCACACACTTTAGCACTGTGTAAACAGTAGCTGAATCAGACAGAAAAATGAAGAGCACACAGATGAACCTCACGCCTGCTCTCTAAAACTCTGACAAGTGTCTTTCACATATTTTCGGAATGAGCATGTGGAAGTAATATGAAACGTTCACATATCATTTGCGAGTTTGTTATTTGAGATGTAGAATGCACGGAAAGTGTCCGTATAGAGAGACAATGAAAATGTCCGCACAGAGAGACACTGAAAGCATCCGCACAGAGAGACACTGAAAGCATCCGCACAGAGAGACACTGAAAGCGCCCACATAGAGAGAACCTGAAAGCGCCCGCACAGAGAGACACTGAAAGCAGCCGCATAGAGAGATACTGAAAGCGTCCGCATAGAAAGAAACTGAAAGCGTCCGCACAGAGAGACACTGAAAGCAGCGGCATAGAGAGACACTGAAAGTCCGCATAGAGAGACACTGAAAGCGCCCGCATAGAGAGAAACTGAAAGCGTACGCACAGAGACACACTGAAAGCGTCCGCACAAAGAGACACTGAAAGCAGCCGCAAAGAGAAACACTGAAAGCATCCGCATAGAGACACACTGCACACGCTGGTGAAGATTGTGGATGTGTACAGCGGTTTGACTGATAAAGAAGAATTTGTAGCTAAACTGTTAGTGGTGCCAAACAGCATTTCCCATTGTTTACATCATTGCTACAACATACCGTTAACGCCAGAAACTGTGCATGTAATCAATGAATTTTACCAAATAAAAACACTTACAGGTTGTGGCTCAGAATCCACAGCTTTGTCGGTTGGAGGAGTTTTTGGTCGAATTCAGCACTGAACTGGGAGAGATTCTGGAAGCTGTCCATAAATAGGTTTTCAGTTCTGTGACTTACTGTGCCTAAACATTTCTGCCTGTTTAAAAATAATCACAGGGGATTTGTTTTTATTACGGTTGTACAGTACCTATACCGAACCGTGACCCCAAAACCGAGGTTCGTACCGAACCATCACTCCAGTGTACCGTTACACCATTTGCACCATTTTATATCGTTTTATATCGTTGTACACAAACGGGTGCAAATGCGTTTGCTATTGAAAGGGGTGGTCCACTACGATATCATATTTTAATAATATTTTAATTAATTTTAGTTGATGTGGAATGTAGCTGTGTGAACATAAACAACATCTCTGAATGTAAGATGCTCAAAGTTCAACACAAAGGGAGAGATTGGCTTTTACAGAGTTAGCTTAGCAAAGCAGCGAACGAATTTGGGGACTACAAAAAAAAATACATCCGGGTTAATGAAGTCATAAACCCTTCAGCGCCTACGCACATACACCCGAAGGGGTGTGGCCAGAGGCGATGCAATATTATAGCAGAGAAAGCTAAAATGACGTCCAAATGCTGCTATTTCCACAGAGCTTCTTCTGTGTGTGTATTTGGACTTCCAAAGGACACGACACAAAGACAGAAGTGCTTACTGTTTAATTTTAATGATGTTCCAGAGAATTATAAAAAAAAGATCTAGCATTTGACAAAGAAGAACTTCAAGAATCTCCCCCTGTTCAGTGCTGGATTCGGCTAAACACTCCTCGAAGAAGGAACGGTTCAACCGTAATAGAAGAAGCTGTAATTTGTGAGCCATAACCTGTAAGTATTTTAATTGGTTAAAATTGATCAATTACATGCACAGTTTCTAGCATTAAATAACGAACTCGCAAAAGATATGCTAACGTTTCCTATTACTTAGACATGCTTATAACCCAAATATATATGAAAGATACTTGTCAGATTATATTTTAGAGAGCAGGCGTGAGGTTCAGCTGTGTCCTTTACATTTTCTGTCCGATTCAGGCTCACACTGACACGGCTACATTTTGCTGACTGACAGTGTATTTACACAACAGAGGCAAAGCGCGTGCTAGTAGAGGCGTGACGCTTCCTGGTTACGTGGAGCTGATCTGCGAATCACAGCACATTATATTAGCTGACCAATAAGAGCCCCTTGAGGGCAGACCTTTGGAGGAACTAGGTAATATTATAGTGGTTTTCATGTTAGCTGAGTAGCTTTATATAATCAAAGTGAGATATATTTAAAAATAACATGATTTTCTATAAATGAAGCATGAGCACACATTGCTTTGCATCTTATTAACACAACCGAGCCTTAAAAATACATTCTGGACCACCCCTTTAAGCAAAGTTATGCAGAAAATTAAAATGAAACCTGCTCCAAGTTGAAACAAGAGAAAAAACACTTGATTGCGACTGACACCACATTGTGCCGGTTGTATGATAGTGATGTCTGAAGTGATAAGACAAGAACTCAACAATGGCCCATCATCATGTCTAAAATGACCAATGCTGTCCTAACCATCACTGAGACTCAAGGAGGTGGTCCGGGTCAAGGTTTAAGGGAACCAAAGACAAGCTGGTCCGACGACCAGAGGAATGTGTAGCTTAGCACTCTGCCAAACAACTGTTAGCACAATGTAAGGGTCTCAATCTGCAGAGTCATCTCCATGCCTTCTTTCCCAGACAGAGCTGAGGAATGCAGATGATGACAGAAGCTCCCTCACAGCAGAGATGCTCTTAATGATGGCTGCTCTTCATCGCGCTCAATAACACGGCTGCTTGATTCATCCATGCAGACAGATGACTGACAAAAGCCCATGTTCTACACCGAGGAACGGTTTGGGATGGAGTCAAGAGGATTTGTGGCTGGATCTCTCATATTTCCTTCTGCATGCAGCTTTGTGCATATCGAAATAGCTGCGATGGTTAGCAAACCAGAATTCTTTGAGTGTTGTTGTGAGTTTTGGGGGTTGCCAGGCTTAAATTGCCTGGGCTTTCTTTGGGGTCAGAGCTGAAGCAACCAACAGGCAGTAAATTTTAAAATAAGAAGTGGGAGAGCTGAATTTTTCTCATGCATATTCACATTGCTGAATAGAGCCATGGTAGTTTGAGATGTACTTTGAGTTAAAATATACCATGAACACTCTCGGGATTTAGAATGGTAATGAATATGTAGACGACACGGTGGCACAGTAGGTAGTGCTGTCGCCTCACAGCAAGAAGGTCGCTGGTTCGAGCCTCGGCTGCTATCAGTTTGCATGTTCTCCCCGTGTTCGAGTGGGTTTCCTCCGGGTGCTCCGGTTTCCCCCACAGTCCAAAGACATGCGCTATAGGTGAATTGGGTAAGCTAAATTGTCCATAGTGTATGTGTGTGAATGAGATAGTATGGATGTTTCCCAGAGAAGGGTTGCAGCTGGAAGGGCATCCGGTGTGTAAAACAAATGCTGGATAAGTTGGCGGTTCATTCCCCTGTGGCGACCCCAGATTAATAAAGGGACTAAGCCAAAAAGAAAACGAATGAATGAATGAATATGTATATGGAAATGATGGTGTATTTGGTCTTGGTGGTATAAATCTGCTACTCTGCTGCTTCAAGGTTATTATAGTTATTGAAAATGACCGTTAAAACAAAAACTGAAATTGAAAATCATTGTCATAAACTGAAATAAAAATAAAAACGAGAGTTTTCAAAAGATTTCAGCGGATTGGTGCAGCGGCAGTAAAGTAAAGAAGGAGCTGAGTCGAAAGGCAAAGCTTTCGATTTACCGGTCAATCTACTATACGTTCCTACTCTCACCTATGGTCTAGAGCTTTGGGTCATGACCTAAAGAACAAGATCTCGGATACAAGCGGATACAATCTTATTGCCACATTAGATCGTTATGATAACGTAATATACGCCTTCAGTGATTTCCTGAAGATAAACACCAAAAAATAACACAACTGGAATAACAACAGCAGTCGCGATCGTCTGATCTCATATGAAGCCCTTCCCCTTAACCCTCGGTTGTAAGGGCCAAGGGGAAGGGGAAGGGCCAAGGGGTAGGGGTACAAAAATTGAATTGGGATTGGGCCTTAGTCTCTCGGCTGGCCTGGGAATGTCTCAGGATCCCCCGGAGGAGCTGGAGGAAGTGTCTGGGGAGAGGGAAGTCTGGGGTTCTCTCCTAAGACTGCTGCCCCCGCGACCCAGCCCCGGAAAAGAGGTAGAAAGTGAATGAATAAATGAGTTTTCAAAAGACAAGAACTTACTGAAACTGTATTGTGTAAACTAACTGAAACTAACCAAAATTATAGGAAAAACATCATCCGCCTTCCTCTTTGCAAATGTATTTAATACATAATCTTACTGTGTGCCTTTTGGAAGTTAATCTATTTACTTCGCTCTGCCAGGTGTTTGACTCGTACAGCACCAGAGTCTGTAATCCTGCTACCATTGGCCAGATCGAGCCGGTTCTCCTCCAGTCATCCTCGCTGTTGCTCACACGACAAAAACAACGAGTGGACATGACAGCAGCACGGTGACAGCATTAAATACACAGACCTAAAAGTATTAATTTAACACATTTGTGCCCAATAATGGGTTTTGTATTCGTATTAGTGATGGCGATCGCCAACAAATGTTTTTAACCGGATCAAGTTCTGTCAAATCCAGTTCCTGGAAGGCCGCAGCTCTGCACAGTTTAGCTTTAACTCTAATTAAACACACCTGATCAATCTAATGGGCTCTTTGCACAGCTAGGGTTTTAAATCCAACAATAAACTTCCGGTGAAAGCTTAATGTGACTATTTTCAGTTTCACATGGTTGTTTTTACAGCAGTGATGTTGTAATGTAATTCCACTACATTCAGTTGAATAGACTTAAGCATTCATTTAGTTGTTCAAATGTAAAACTAGATGAAATACCGATGTAACTGCTAACGCCGTCAGTAGCAACAGGCTAGCGCAGAAATTCCATTGAAAATACTGAGGTAAAATAAACTGTCATATTTTAAAGACATGGCGAAAGACAGATCACGTTGTTCCTTTCTGCGTGTAAGAGCTGCCCGCTTACCTCTATGTGGACGGTTTTCCCGCTGTTACCAATTTGTCCAGTGGCTCGGATTTGGAGAATTTGAGAGTTGACCATGACAACGAGGTTCACGTCTGGCAAAGTACATAACTTCGAAGTACATAACGAAGTAAATATCAGGGTGAGAATGTGGTAAAATCTGAAAACATGATAAAAATCAGGCAGCTACAAGGTTTTTTTTTTCTGGATTGCTTTTTAAAACTTGTTGGTTGCGTTTAGTGAAGTGGGTGGCGCTGGCCAATTGGCGCTTTTGAAAACACTATTGGTTGGGTTTAGGAAAGGGGGTGGGTGGGGGGATTGGTCAGTTGGTCAGTCAGTCGACAGCAGATTTATGCGAGAACAGCAGGTACGAGTGGCACTCTTGAGAGAAATTTGAGATCTCAAAAAGAATACATAGCAGCCTCGAATAAATATAAAATAAAATTTAAAAACGTAGCTCCTGGGACGTATTTGGCGCTCTCCAGAAATGTATATAGGGGTACATTTGCAGAATGAGCCAGGGTTGTGTTTTGTTTATTAAATTAGTAAATTAAATTTTTTTTATTCTTGGAAATCTGTAGCCAATCACTTCTATAGTATTTGTTTTTTCCTAATATGGAAGCCAATAGTCACCCATTTCCAGCATTCTTTAAAATATCATGTTTTGTTTTCAGAAAAAAGAAGAATCACAGAAAAAAAAGAAAATCAGTACAGGTTGAGGGTGAGTGAATTTTGGGTTTCATTTTTGATTTGGGGGTGATCTATCCTTTTAGTATTATTTTGTAGGATTTGTGCATTACCTTTAGAACGCTGAAGTCAGATTTATTAGCCCATCTGTTTATTTTTTTCCCCAATTTCTGTTTAACGGAGATATTTTTTTCAACATTTCTAAACATAATAATTTTAATAACTCATTTCTAATAACTGATTTATTTTATCTTTGCCATGATGACAATAAATAATATTTTATAATATAAAACACTTCTATACAGCTTAATGTGACATTTAAAGCTTACCTAAGTTAATTAGGTTAACTAGGCAGGTTAGGGTAATTACGCAAGTTATTGTATAATGATGGTTTGTTCTGTAGACTACCGAAGAGAAAAATAGCTTAAAGGGGCTAATAATGTTGACCTTAAATTGTTTTTTTTTAAATTAAAAACTGCTTTTATTCTAGCCAAAACAAAGCAAATAAAACTTTCTCCTGGAGAAAAAGAATATTATCAGACATACTGTGAAAATTTCCTTGCTCTGTTAAACATCATTTGGGAAATATTTTAAAAAGAAAAAAAAAATTCAATTGGGGGCTAGTTATTCTGTCTTCAACTGTATATACTTTCACTCTTTTAGCATTTAAACTTAAGTTGCTGTGGATGCATGTGTTTCACACAAAAAAGTACACACACTCCAGCTTTATTTCTAATATCTAATAGTTTTATAAATGTTCACCATTAAATGAGAGTAAAGAGTTTCAAGTTGCTGTTTCCTTTCCATCACACATCCTGCATTGAGTATTGTGTTGATGAAACTATATTGTGAAGCAAACATTAAAACATTAATGTTATAATATTAATATTGATATAAGATGATCTGAGCACACAAACAGTCTAAAATGATACTCATTCATGATTGTGTGTTATGGTGATTTTCACATCTGCTTCCACATCAATTAAATAAGCTGAACTGAACAGTTGATTATCTGTAATGTGATGTGTGTAAATTCTAAGCTGGATTGGGAACATGTAATGGAACTGAAAGACTTATGATTTTTGATTATGATTTGTCAGAAAACTAATAGCCTCACCCCAAATTTATGCCACTAGCTGAGCCAATCAGCCTATGAATTTCATCTTCATATGTTTCTCAGGACTACAAAACCATTCAGAAGTGTTAATTTTTTAAACTGAGGCTTATATATCATTCCTTAGAAAGAGAATACAGACTAGTGTAGTGGATATAAAATCTGTGTGAACAAGCTTTCCATTGATACACAGTTTGCTAGGATTGGACAATATTTAGCCGAAGATACAACACAGTAAAAATGCTGGGTTCCACACAATCGATTGGTGTTGGGACAACATGAAGGAATTAAGCTTCTTTGTTTTTACAAATTTAAGTGGATTGGACATAAAACAATTAAGTTGTCATCCAAAAAAACTCATTAATTGGGTTGTTTGAGCTCATTTTAAATAAGCTGCTCGAACAAAAAGCAAACGTCATTTTTTTTGAGTGAACTATTGAAAATATCCATTTAATAAATAAGTAAGTAGGTAAGCAAATAAACAAACAAACAAACAAAAAATAAATAAATAAATAAATAAATAAATAGAGGAAATCCCCTTTAAAGTTGTCCAAAGGAAGTGCTTGGCAATGCATATTACTAATAAAAAATTGACTTTTGATATATTTATAGTAGAACGCTTACAAAATGACTTCATTGATCATGACCTTTATTTATGATCTTGTATTGAAGCATTCAGGTACAAGAAACTGTATCATTTGTAACTTTAATTAAAAAATGTTTTTTAATTATTCATGCATTAAAGACTATAAAGTGGTGTTTTGTTATTATGTTTATGTTTATATAATAACTTTAAGTGTTAAAAGCTATTAGCTACTAGTTAATTAGTTCAAGTTATTAGTAACTAATAATGTGTTTGGCAATGCATATTACTAATAAAAAATATAACTTCTGATACATTTACAGTAGAACATTTACAAAATGACTTCATGGATGATGATCTTTAATTATGATCTTGAATAGGACCATTCAGGTACAAGAAATTGTACCATTTGTAACTTTAATAGAATAAATCTTATTTAATTATTCATGCAATAAAGACTATACAATGGTGTTTTTTTATTATGTTTACATAATAACTTTAATTGTTAAAGCTATTAGCTAATAGTTCATTAGTTTAAGTTATTAGTAGGCCCACACGAAATCTGCACACGCAGAAATCCGCAGATTTTCAGCCCATCGATTCAATATATTCACTTGTAAATGTGTGTAAATTTATATTTATTCAGTTGTTTAATTAATTTTAGTAATAGTATTGACTAATATGTAAACTGTTCCTTTGATCTATTAACAATACAGTTTGTAAAGTAATATTTTCTGTTTTTTAGAAGATATATTAGAATCAGAATCAGAAAGAGCTTTATTGCCAGGTATGTTCACACATACGAGGAATTTGTTTTGGTGACAGAGCTTCCACAGTGCAACAGAATGACAGAGTCAGGACAAAAAACAGATAATAAATATATTTTAAAAATAGCAGTAAGTGTTGAATGCAAAAATACTAACTGACAAGTGTATGTACAGGCATATTACTATATACAACGTTATATGTGCAGCTGTTATGTGCAAATTGGCATGTAAAGTGTGTTATATAGACTTGCCTTTTTTATCAAATAAGTGTATTTCATTGGATTTGCATTGTAAACATTAAATAAAAGTTAAAAAGCTATTATTTTTATTTCATATATAAAGTTAAGTTATGATATTATAACAAATTTTAATTAAAATTTATACCGCATAAATCCGCAGATTTTTTTACAAACTTCTCCGCAGAAATAGCAAAAAAACGTCTGCAGATTCTGTCTGGACCCAGTTATTCAGCCTGATCTCACGAGAAAACGTAAGCATTTTACGTTTTGTCAGTTTAGTGGCTAATTCGTACGAGTTCAGTCGTACGAAAATGTACGATTTAAAAAAGGAGGCATGGCACTCAACCCCACCCCTAAACACAACCGTCATTGGGTGATGAGCAAATCGTACTAAATTGTACGAATTAGATTGTACGAATTCATACGAATTAGCCACTAAATCAAAAGTTACGAATTGCCGTGAGATAGCATTGAGTTATTAGTAACTAATAAAGTTATAGTAACTAATAACCAAATTTGATTGTATTTTTGAAATTTGATTGCAACCAAATTGAATTTGATTGTAATGCCAGCCTGATCTCTCGAGAAAATGTAAGCATTTAACGTTTTGCCAGTTTAGTGGCTAATTCGTACGAATTCATACGAGTTCAGTCATACGAAAATGTACGATTTAAAAAAGGAGGCGTGGCACCCAACCCCACCCCTAAACACAACCATCATTGGGTGATGATCAAATCGTACTAAATTGTACGAATTAGATCGTACGAATTCATACGAATTAGCCGCTGAATCAAAAGTTACGAATTGCCGTGAGATATCGTTGAGTTATTAGTAACTAATAAAGTTATGGTGACTAATAACCGAATTTGATGGTATTTTTTCAATTTGATTGCAACCAAATCAAATTTAATTGTAATACCAGCCTGATCTCACGAGAAAACACAAGCATTTTACATTTAGCCAGTTTAGTGGCTAATTCGTCCGAATTTGTACGCGTTCAGTCGTACGAAAATGGCCGATTTAAAAAAGGAGGCGTGGCACCCAACCCCACCCCTAAACCCAACCGTCATTGGGTGATGATCAAATCGTACTAAATTGTACGAATTAGATTGTACGAATTCATACAAATTAGCCACTGAGATAGCGTTGAGTTATTAGTAGGGCCACACGGAATCTGCGCGTGCAGAATTCCGCAGATTTTTAGCCCATCATTGATTCTGTTTATTTACTGGTGTAAATGTGTGTAAATTAATTTTTATTCAGTTTTTAAATGAATTTCATTAATAATATTGACTAATATGAAAATATTTATATAGTTTATTTACAATACAGTTTGTAAAGTACTATTTTCTGTCTTTTAGTAGAGATTTTATATGAGATACTTGCTTTGTTTACCAAATAAAGTGGACATAATTGCATTCAAATTGTAAACATTAAATAAAAGTTAAAAAGGTATTACTTTTTACTTCATATATTAAGTTTTTAGTTATGATACTCCTAAAATCATTCAGCATAAATCCGCAGATTTTTAACAAAATACTCCACAGAAATAGCAAAAAATGTCCGCAGACTCCGTTTGGCCCTAGTTATTAGTAACTAATAAAGTTATGGTAACTAATAACCGAATTTGATTGTATTTTTTTAATTTAATTGTAATGCAGTAACGTGCACCTTTTGTATAGCTGCTTTGAAATAATAATTACTGTCAGAAGCGCTATACTAATAAATAATAAACTTGAATTTAATATTCGAATGATTTTTGGCATTAAAGAAAAACCTGTAATTTTGACCCATATAATATAACATGAAAATATACCTGAGCAGCATGTGGTCCAGGGTCACATATAAACACGTAACTGTGTAAATGTCAATAAAATCCATGTTTGACTTACCAGACAAATGCAGCATTTTCCATCACGATGCTCCAAACGCCAACGTTGAATTCAGGAATAGTCAAAGGTTGTCGCTCTTCAATCTACGGATCAAAAGTTCTGCAAGAGTGAAGCAGAATATTTCATACAGGTCAATTCTTGATTTGCCATTTAAACCAGTGATGTTATCCCCCCCACCTACATCTCCAAGAAAGGCAAGCATCTTTTTACCTACAGGCCACAGAGATCCACCATTTGGAGAACTCGACAGATAACTTTGAGCAAATAATGAGATGGAATTTCCGAGATAACATTTCATCCAATCAGAGAATAATTAGATCAACCATCAATTCATTAGATAATGACTTTAGGTGTTTTAATGGGGCGCTGGGGTAAAATTGAGGCCCGCAAACAGCAGCAGACCTCCTCTCCTTGGGTTCAGCCCACACCGCTAGACAATAAGGCAAAGATAAACATTCTTTTCACTCTCCGCGGCCTTCTTGTTTTGAGTAATTAAGCCTACTTAACATGCATTGTGAAGTGTTATCCCTGAATCTAAAGCACCTTTGGCCAACGGGAGAGCTTAGGGTACTGTGTTCAGGACACGCTGTTTAGTCAACAAAGCGAATATGTCAGGGATTTTTATTGGAACTTTAACAGGCTGCGTATTCCTTATTAAAGCGAACACTCCCTGTAATCGCTTAAGCGATCATCCGATTTGTGTACCGCGCTCACTTTTACTGCTAGACACCAGTATCACCTGAGGAATGGAATGCATCAGTGTATTTTAATTGCTAAGTGGATGATCCGGGGATTATCTCTCATAAGATGTTATTGTCTTGGAAGCACACAAAGATATCTTTTGATCTCAATGGGGTTTAATCTACTGCTGTCTCTCCCATCTCAATGGCCCGGTTGCTTTTGTCAAAACAAACCTGCCATCGACACATAATTGAAATGAATACCTGCGACCGATGAGGGGTTTTCATATGCGGATTCCTTCTACACATGTGCTAGGCAGACGTCCGTGGTTTTGTCTAATAGTAACGGCTTCAGTCTGACTTTCTTCGTCTGAGGGGATCCGTAGTCGACTGTGGAGCACAAAACAGTCATTTATTGACCATTAAAGGGTTAGTTCACGCAAATAAAAAAAAGATCTTTATTTACTCACCTTCAAGTGGTTTCAAACATTTAGGAGTTTCTTTCTCCGGTTGAAATCGAAAGAAGATATTTTGAGGAATGCTTAAAACCTGTAACCATTGGCTTCTACACAGTAGTATTTGTTTTTCCTACTATGGAAGTCAATGGTTACAGATTTTAAACATTCTTCAAAATAACTTCTTTTGATTTCAGCGTAAGAAACTCCTAAATGGGAGCTGTTTATGTTCAATCCACTTAAATTTGTCAGGACAACATGAAGAAATTGAGTTAACTTATTGGTTTTTTACTAATTTAAGTGGATTGAACATAAAAGTCAAGCTGTTGCCAAAAAAACCCTCAAGAATTGTAATGTTTCAGCTCATTTTAAATAAGTAGCTCGAGCAAAATCATTTTTTGTGTGTATCTACTTTAATATTAAACAGAAGAAACTTATAAAGGTGTGGAACCACTTGAGAGCAAGTAACCTGTGAGTAAATGTTCAGGTTTTGGTGAATTATCCCTTTAAGACGTGTAACCATTGCATATATGAACTGAATAAATGTCTATTAGGATTTAAGAGAAGCATCTCTTCTAAATCCCAAGGTCTGAGAGCGAGCAAAGGTCATTGCATTTGCATTAACTCTTGTTAATGACTGTAATCCATTCGTAAAACAAGATTTAATCCAGCCATTAACACATCTTGATCAACGATCACCGGGGATTTAGCAGTGAACGGCTGAAGGAACTGCATTGCTCATATTCTCAGTTTGGTCGAGGGTTAATATAATATCAAATCATGCATTTCCTTTTGACAATATAGCATGTTTACCTGTGGATTGAAGGGCGAAAAAAACAAGTTCAACTGATTTATGCAAAACAAACACACTGCTGTGCTACAGAAACCTTCTGACACATCAGCAATCGATACACAAAGATCATTGTTATTTAAATCACTTCTCCAGAACAGTGTCTGCTCAGGATCTAACTTGATAGTGTGAACTGATTGTGATGCAAGACGTGTTGGAAATATATATATAAAGTAATGTATACTTTTACACTATTTTACAGCACAATTAAACAGATTTTCTATTAACACCGGGGTTTTAAAACTCCCAGGGGGCCGTAAAAGGGGTGCTATCTTGTGTTTTTCTATAGAGAGAGGCTACTGTTGCCTTTAGGCAATGTCTTTCTGTAAAGTGTCCTTGGGAAAAAGGGAACTTTAAACATCGAAGTAAACATGACAATGCTTTTCATTAAGTGAAAATGTTTCATGGCAGGGGTTTATATAAGCAACTGTACTTTAATATTGGGGAAAGCGTAAATGTGTTTACTATTTTAATACTAATACTACTTAATACTAACCCTATAAAGACTCTATAGACTGTTGCACTTATCAAGTGAGAATCACATAGGACAAATAAAAAATATCTGTAAACTATAGTGCATACCTTTTTATTTTAAACACAGGAGCTCTAAAACTGAGGGCAGGGGACTCCCAGGAGGCCATAAAGTAGTGCTATCTTTCTTTTCTTCTTCTTTTTTCTTCTTGTTGTCTAGCCGGTGGCAATAATCTCCTCCCTCAGGCAATATGTTCTGTAAAGCTGCTTTAGAAAAAGTGGAATATAAATAAATGTTACAAGATACAGTATACACACAGTTCTGAACATATATGAGCACACCCCTCAAAAATCTTAATTAATGTTTTGTATAGAAAGTTTTACAATATTACATTTGTGCATATATTAGATCAGTCAGTACTGAAGCCAAATCTGAA
>CAIGQQ010033573.1:253675-274799 GCA_903798035.1 Danio albolineatus
AGGTGCGCTATTTGCATTTAGCCTAAATAGACACTCCAAAATCAGCATTTTTTTCCTTCCTCGCAGGGGCCCCCTAGAGCGCACGGGCCCCTGGGCCTGTGCCCATAATGCCCATTGGTTAATCTGGCCCCGGGAGTCGCTTATTATTTATAGCCAATTAATGAATTTTTAACTAAATAAAAGGGCAGAAGGGACGTCTTTTACTCTTTGTATCCCTCAAAGCCCTTGTATGGCATGAGATAAGGATTGACTTGACTAAACAAAAAAGACCTCAAAGTACCTCATTATTTCTAGCCAGGACACCTCAATACCTTCCCTATCCGCGTGTAACAGGACGTACCAGGACATCCCATAACTCTTTCCGTAAAACAGTTGCGAAACGCTCCCCAAGACAGTTTCACTAACAACATTTCCCCAAATATTTAGATGGGAGTAAAAGGCTGCGCATGGCACGGGACGGCATTAATCATATAGCGCGACTATAAGAGTGTATTTGCAGAGTTTGTAAACACGCGGCCATCTTTTCTGCCAGTGGCGTTTCGAACACAGCCTGTTTGTTGACCGTGATATAAAATAGTGCTGTGGGGTTTTGGGTTTCCAGAGAGGGAGTATATTGAGTCCATGTGGGGAAGACGGTTTTAATCGGAGCGTTACCCACATTTCTTCCTGTTTCTAATTTGGAGCTGCGGTGGTTTTTGTCCGCTGGCCAGCAAGCCTCTCATCCAGTGAGTGTCCGTTTCCTCTGAAGTGAATAGTAGCAGGTGTGTTGGCACGGTTTTGAGGAGAAAAAGCTCCATCTTTTTTTTTCTGAGCCTGCCCTGCATTTGTCTTCCTCGGAGTTGGAACGTCCTGTAACAACGTTGTTTACGCCTACGCTCTCATCATTAAGTGGAGATTAAATCATTTCACAAATAATATCACATGCGCTAGAGTTTCAATAACACACCGTCTTAAAACTGTGTGATCAGATTTAACTTCGCATGAACTCGAATATTACTCAACGTATATTACAAACACTAAATAATTGGAGCTTTTATGCTATCTGGAATCATTTTATAGTTTATGTTAGCTGTTGAAACCCATTTCACCCATATCAGAAACCAAAACATTCTTTATTGAGAGGAAAAATGATAGTTTTGATATGAAAAAACTCATATAATTCATTCATTAATTTTCCTTTGGCTTAATCTCTTATTTATCAGGGGTCGCCACAGCAGAATGAATCACCAACTATTCCAGCATATGTTTTTCGCAGCGGATGCCCTTTGAGCCACAACACAGTACTGGGAAACATTCACACACACTCATTCACACACACTCACACACTACGGACAATTTTGTTACCTATACACAAACACTGGGAGAACATACAAACTCTACACAGGGACACTAACTGGCCCACCTGGGACTCGAACCAGCGACTTTTTTCCTGTGAGGGGACAATGTTAACCACTGAGCTACCTTGCTTCCCCTAAGTCATATCAATATCGCATCAAATATTACTCTGACGACATATTAAGTCAAAATAATCACATTGAAAGTCATAAATATGACATAAAACATAACTATGAAATGAAGAAGTCAAAATCATGACATGAGTCACTCAAATATTAGGTTACTCAACGTTACTAACACTAAATAATTGGAGTTTATGCTATCTGGAATCATTCTATAGTTTATGTTAGCTTTTAAAGCGCATTTTAACCATATCAGAAGCCAAAACATTCTTTATTGAGAGGAAAAATGATAGTTTTGATATGAAAAAACTAATTTAATTAATTCATTTATTTTCCTTTGGCTTAATCTCTTATTTATCAGGGGTCGCCACAGTGGAATGAACCACCAACTATTCCAGCATATGTTTTATGCAGCGGATGCCCTTCGAGCCACAACACAGTACTGGGAAACATTCATACACACTCATTCACACACACTCAATACACTACGGCCAATTTGTTACCAACACAAATACTGGGAGAACATACAAACTCTACAAAGGGACACTAACTGGCCCAGCTGGGACTCGAACCAGCAACCTTCTTCCTGTGAGGGGACAATGCTAACCACTGAGCCACCTTGCTGCCCCTAAGTCATATCATTATCGCATAAAATATTACACTGATGACATATTAAGTCAAAATAATCACATTGAAAGTCATAAACATAACTATGAAATGAAGAAGTCAAAATCATGACATAAGTCATTCAAATATTAGGCTACTCGACGTTACTAACACTAAATAATTGGAGCTTATGCTATCTGGAATGATTTTAAAGTTTACAGAAGCCCATTTCGGCCATGCAGTATATAAGAATAAAACATTTTTTTGGGAATTTTTTTTTTTTTTTTGATATTGAAACTCATAACTGTTACATTAAAAGTTACATTGACGACATATTTTAATGTTTACAAGTCTACATTACCAAGTCAAAATAATTGTCTAGAAAGTTATATGACATAAAAACATAATTAACTTTGTTTTGAAGTCAAAATCATGAGATAAATATGAAATAAAAAAGTCATAATTTTGACAAACATCTAAATTATGATTTGAATTAAGCAGATTTATATTATATTTTGTAATAGTGATAAGATAAAACACTATTAAGAAAACACATATAAAATTATTTCCTAAAACTAAATACTGGACAGAAACACAAAAATGAGATGGAATTATCACATGAAAAAATCAGTATAAACTAAATTTTGAAAAATAAATATGACATTAAAATGGATAAATACACTGTAAAACCCAAAAGTTAAGGCTACTCAAACCAATTGACAAATACAACAAATTTGTTTGTTCTTAAGTATCCTAATAAGTATTGTGAACTTAATCCATTTGAATAAACTAAGAAATTTGAGTCTAGTAAAACCCGGTAAATGAAGCAAACTTAAACCAACTGAGTACTGTAAAACCCAGTAAGTTAAGGCAACTCAAACCATTTGAGTAAACCGACTGCTACAAACCATTTGAGTTAAAAAAAACAACAACACATCTATAGGAGTACTGTGAACTTACTCCATTTAAGTTAAAGTAATGAGATATTTAATTAACTCATTACCTTCAACACTGAGTTAACTTTCTGTAAATTAAAAGTTAAAGGTGCAGTACTGTAGGTGATTGTCTTAAGAAACATGTTTTTGTTGTGCTGATTGAAAGGCTCTTCACAGTCCAATGATACTGATTAAAGTAATTGGTCTAAATGTGTTTATATGTCTTTTTAATATTTTGGGAAAGGCATAAAACTAAAAAAATGTTCATCCAATTAAATATTGTCGGGCTGACATATCCCATAATTCCGATAAGTAGCCCAAACTGTCTGTCAGCAAATGTAGATTTGGGCTTCTGCACATCTCTGTTCATGCATATCCGCCATTAGCGCGTACACGCCTGCATGCGCGCTGCACGTTCACGACACGTGCAGACAATACACAGTCACAGTAAAATCAAATCCTGAATCAATATTGGAGTTACTTTTGCAGGCTGGAGAAAGGACGACACCATGGCTGAAGTATTTCTTTTAGACGCATGTGCTCTGTTTTAAAACTATTTTAGTCCCCCAAAGCTGATGTAGATTGTGTTGTTATGAAAGAGTTATATGCACTGAAGTGTTGTTCAGCCACTGAAATCTCCTGGTGAAAGATTGATGTGACTATTTTTAGTTTTATAAGGTCCTTTTACAGCATCGTTAATGTATATTTTTATTTAGCTTAACAACAAAACATCAGTAAATAGCGCTAATCCGCCTAGCCTGCTTTACTGAGCTGAAGTTGCTTTTATATCACATCACATTGGTTCATTTTTGAACAATGACAGTCTCCCTATACTGTTTACCATGCTACTCTGAATATTCGCTCTGAAATAGCATGTAGGTGTGGCTTAGTAACAAGTGTTAATCCCTGCATGCCGCCGGCCAACCACTAACTACATTTCTAACTCATAAATGACATGAACTAGTGGGTTGTCTGCTGTCAAGTTGATGTGCAAGCGTCCGCGATTTCATGAGGGGTGGCTTTGAAACACAGTCCCCCCCTCTGCCGTCCAAATATAATATGTAAACCGGTTAGCATTTTAGCAGATCACCTACTGCACCTTTAACTACAGTCATTTAGTTTGATAAAGTTGACTGTTGGGTTTTACAGTGTATGAATTAATCTCTTGTTATGAGACCATACGTTGTAATTAGATTAGATTAAACAGAAGACAAAATTATGATGTAAAAATTCATAGTAAAGGAACAGAAACTGATGTCAGATACTGAACTAAAACATTAAACATTTTTCATATATGTTTCTGAAGATCTCCACTTATGTAGCCAGAGGTACATATGGCTGCATTTTGTCTTTAAAGCGGACACTACGGGCGGAATGAGGCTGTTTCTTTTCACGCTACCAGCTGAGCGCTTACCTCCGTGTGGACGGCTTTTCTGCTGTTATCAGTTTGTCCAGTAGCTCGCCATGTACGTCGGTGGGCTTGAGATGCAGAGAAGAGTTGACTGTGATGACGGGATTCGATTCCGGCAAAGAACTGTTTCAGAAAGCAGACAAAAACACAAGCCAAAAAATAAATTAAACAAGTAAATAACAGGGTGAGAATGTGGTCAAATCTGAAAACAGGGTAAAAATCAGGCAAGGGCTTTTCTTTTTCTGGATTGCTTTTTAAAACTGTCGGTTGGGTTTAAGGAAGTGGGTGGGCGGGTCAATCGGTGCTTTCGAAAATTCTATTGGTTGGGTTTATGGAAGTAGGAAGCTAGGTCAGTCAATCGGTCAATCGACAGCGGCCTCTTGTGGATTTACGCAAGAACAGCAGGCGCAAACGGCGCTCGTGAGAGAAATTTGAGATCTCAAAAAGTGTACACAGCAGCTTCTGGTGGATTCGAGAACACAAAAACGGTGAAAAAAAGTAGCTCCTGGGATGTATTTGGCACTTTCCAGAAATGTATATGATGGTACATTTTCAGAATGAGTCTGGGTTGTTCTGAATTAGACTGTTAACAAGATTAATACACCAAGACCTAAATACCACAAGAGCGGAGTGAATACTTCACTTCCTTATGTAGTGAAAATGGGTTTCCACGTTATGTTGACAAATGACTCATTTGTGTTTATTTATATTTAATAAGAGGAATAATTGAGACCTAAAAAACGAGACGTAAATGTGAACAATGATTGGCCTGGCTAGATGTTCCAACATCCTGTCACAACATACAGTTGAAGTCAGAATTATTGGCCCTCCTGAATTATTAGCTACCCTGTACAGTATGTTTCCCTCTAATATCTGTTTAACTGAGAAGATTTTTTCAACACATTTCTAATCATACTAGTTTTAGTAACTCATTACTAATAACTAGAGATGTATAAAGTACTAGAGACCAAGACTTGAGTAAAAGTATAAGTGCTCTATCAAAAAAAGTGACTTGAGTAGAAGTTGAAGTGCTCTTTAAGCACCATACTTAAGTGGAAGTACTAAAGTATTCAACATTTTTTTGTACTTAAGTATTGCAAGTAGATTTTTTTTTATTTACTACACAATTACTGAAAGTAAAAGTACAAGTATTGTGTTATGTAGTTATTAAAGAAAGCAGTCAAAAGACATCATATTTTGTTAATTTTCTTAATTTTTGTGTCAAACAGGTTTGAAACAACGTTATGAAAAGAATACCTAAATTTTGTCTTTTTTTCTCCACAGCTGACTCCCTTCTTAAACTAGTGTGCATCAAGCAGTCCTTTTGTGGAACTTGCACATTTTCCTTTCATCCACAACTTGTTAGGGCAACTAAAAGATCTCAAAGGCCAGTAGGCCACATTCAAGTATTTCTTATGTAAAAACAAAAGTGATTAGAACACCTAAAAACACAGAGCTTAACTTTGTCTAAACAAACAGAAGTTTTCCCCTTTTCTTCTTGTTTTTCTCCACAGCTTATTCCCTTCTTAAACTGGTATACATAAAGCAGTCACACATTTAGAAAGCCATTCAGCGTTACACAGCCTTTATGGTAGGCAGCTAGCTTAAAGTGATGTTTAAAAGATTAACTAGGTTAATTAGGTTAATGTATCATGTAATTGTTTAACAATGGTTTGTTCTGTAGACAATAAAAAAATATTGTTTGAGGGGCTAATAATATTGACCTTAAATGGCTTTAATAAAATCAAAAACTGCTTTCATTCTAGCCAAAATAAATCAAATAAGACTTTTTCCAGAAGAAAAAATATTATAGGAAACACTGTGAAAAATTCCTAGCTCTGTTACACATTTTTGGGGGGGAAATATTTGAAATATATATAAATATATTGGACTAATAATTTTAACATCAATTGCACATTAGTTTAAAAGCCAAAGGGAGCATACTGTATACCGTGATGCAAGACGTCATAAAAGCGTGGCATCTCCACCCGTCTCCTCCACCTCTTCCTCGCATGACTTCAGAGCCGGAGAGCTAAACCCACCCACTGTGCTACACCAGGCCTCCAAGCCCAAAAAACAAGCGGGAATGTCATCTCCCGACCTGTGATTGGCAGAAAGAGCAAGAGAAAGTCACAATCTGTTGGAGCTCATTAGGTGCAGTGAAAGCAAACGCATGACCCCGTCCCATAGCAGGAGACGTGCTGTCAGGACACTCGCACTGGCATTAACCTCCGCGACCTAACTTCCGCCTAATGAAGGTTTGCTTTTAAGAGGCGCTGCTGCTCTTCATCTCAGCTCGCAGTCCACACAGATTAAACAAATCCCATTCTTCCAGCGAATCAGATTTAAAGTGCAAATAAAATCAAACTATATTGATTTTAATAGCTAGCATTGCTGCTTTTGAGGTGAACAGTTCATCTGTGCATGTCATTACAAAAAAAAAGTTTGTCCTAGTAATCTTTAATTTAAATCTGAAAATGTACTTCCTGTTTGTTTTCAGTTAAAGAGCCCCTATTATGGGGGGGTGAATTTTTATGAAACTCATCCGATTTGTTAATATTGAGTTGTATTAAGTCTGCATAATTAAGGGCATGGCCACTTGAGTGACAGCTAGGTCTTGCTGGTCACCATCTCGTCACCTTAGATTTTCGGCTGTTCAGACGCTGAACTCTTTTTTTGTGTGTGTGGTTTTACACAGTCAATTCCCTTTTAGGATTATTTCTTACAATTTTCAGAAAATATGGCATGCTGTGTGCACTTAATTGTGCTCACAAACCATTCAAGTGGCCTCCATATCCAAGGTGAGTACAATTATATACTTATATACCATATCTATGAATGTATTTGTTTTATTTAAGATAGAAGCTTCATTTGCACTCTTCAGAAACCTATGGGTGACGTCATGGATTTTTTCTTTTACAGTCTATGGCAGAGATGCCCAATCTGATATTAAATGTTTCAATTTAAATGGTGTAAATTTAATCATATTTAGTTTAAAACGCACATATGACACATAGAGGACAATTCACAGACTCTGGTGAGTGAATCAAGTCAACGGCAGATTCTGCTTGACTAGTGTATTCAGCATTGAACTCCACTGTTTTATAAATATGATTATGTTTTTATTGTAATAAGTTATACTTTGAATCATATTAACCTATGCAGTTTAACTTTTTAAAGTAAAGTTTTCTATTTATTTTTTTGTTATTAAAAATTAATATGAATAAGGAAATTACCCATGGCAGCTTAATGTAAAATAGTTTGGTTACGTTCGGAGCATGGCTATCAATGATATTTGGCCCTTCATACGAAAAAGTTTGGGCACCCCTGGTCAATGGTTTTCACAACAAACAGAAATGGTAAACAGGAGGTGTCTGTTAGCTTGTAAAAACTCTCCCTAAAGCCTTTTCCCGATCTTACTGAATGAAATGCCCACTTTTCTACATCCAATCAACTCATAGTAGAAAAACAAGCCACGCCCACTGTTATCTAATCTTATATATTTCTCTAGGAACTACGTCACAATACCAAAAAAATAAAATAAAATAAAATTATTGGTTGCAGCTTCTGGTCATGTGGACTTCAACGTGAAGAAAGTCGAGGCTTTTTTTGGGCCAAACGATCCATGCTTTCCCATTCAGCGAAGGTCGTATGATGATGAATCGCAAAGCTTAACGCGACCAAAACAAAACAACACAGTTGTTTCCCATGAACTGCGACTTTCCTCCACACTCGGACCAGAAGTGATTTAATCTCAGCGTGATTAGTGGGCCTGCGTTATTTGAAAGGCTGATAAAGCGTTCATTTTGCATGCGCTAACCGCATCCAGTCGGGGCTGTAAAAATCTTTTCATCTCTGAAGGGTTCCAGCTTTTTGCCTTAATGTGGTGGAGCTTAAATCAATAGAGGATACAGTCCCACATTAATCTTCACGCTGTGAGTTTCACAGCTTTGAAATAAGAGCCGCGACCATGAAGGGAACATTGTTGTGAGCCGTGTTTCAGGTGCATCCCGAGTGGGGCAGCTTAAACGCATTTCGGAGACTTTTGGTGGATGTTTTTTATTTGGCTTTGGCCTGACGCTCTTCCTCCACATGTGAACTCGCACAGTTGTGTTGGAGCGTGCATTGCCTTGAGGTCCGACCGACGTGAACTTTTCGGTTTCTTCAAATGCCTGCCTGCCTGCTGTGAGATGTTCGCTACACCCGATCGGACAGGCATGTCCCGGCTCGGTGTCGGCTCAGTGCCTTTTATCTGGGATCAAATCGGAGCGAGTAGCTGTCCGCCTAATTGTATCACATTATCTCGTCATTGTTCTCGGCGAGCCAAAAGCTCATCTGCCACATCATAGGGCCCCTATTAACCTCCGACCCTTACTGCGTTTGTATGGACCCGGCTGCTCCTCACACCCAACCCTGGGCCCATTAACACGTCGCTGTGGCCCAGGAAAAAAACTATTTTGACGGGGCTGTAATTGCTGCTAAGTGACGGGAGACAAAGATGGCCTTTGTGTGTCCTTTCGGATAGGATGCAAGACCCCTGTCGGGTCCGTCTCCACGCCCACCTCTCGGCGGGCCGTGTTTGAAAGTGTGAGATAATGAGGGAAAAGTTTTTTTTTTGGAGGACGGCGCCCAATTACATGCTCCAAATCAAGGGCGGTGAGCACCGATTAGGCGATGCGTTCCCCTTCTCGGTGCCTCTGAAGTAACCTCCCTCAGGCTCGGGGTGTGTAATGAGTTTACGTTAGCTACAAAAGGTCAGGGGCCGCTAAAGGTCGCGGCATTTCCTTCAAGGCAGTGCACTGTGCAGCAGGTGCTGCCATGAGGTCATCCTGACTCCAGTAAACTACCCTGCCCATTCGCAAACTTCCAGAAACAAGGTTGTTTTTGTTGTGACGGAGCATGGAGCTAAATTGATTTCGCGTCACCTTCCTCCTGGACACGTCTTCAGCAGATCCGTCTAAGTTTATACTTTAGGTGTTGGTTTTGTTTTGCGGCTTGGTTTAAATTAAATTCTGAGAGAGAGCTCTGTTCCTTGAGGCTGTGAAGGGTATGGGATAAAGGACGCATTAAAGGGATAGTTCACCCAAAAATGAACATGTTCTCACTATATACTCTCCCTCAAGTGACTCCAGATCTTTATGAGCTTCTTTCTTGTGCAATACAAAGTTACTTTAATCAAAACTAAGACTATTTGTTAAAAACATGTTTGTTAATTGAAATAAAATTCACAATAAATGATGAACTAAATCTAACTGAAACTAACAAAAGTAAATGAAATACAAGAATTATTAGCAGAAATAAAAATAAATTTCAAAATTAACAAGCACTCATCTTGTTATGAAAAATCAGACCTGCGGCCAGTGTTGGGCAATAGGGCATTACTAGTAACGGCATGTAACTGCATTACTTGTGACAGTAACTAATACTGTAACGCATTACTTTTAAAATATATTAATTCTGTCATCATTACAATATGATGCGTTTCTCCGTTACTTGGTAAATTAATTTATTAATTTCGGCTGCAGTCTAGCCTACATCTTCCTGTTTACAGCGGTGACACATTGGGGAATTGGTGGATGCTTGGACAAAATTCAAGTGAAAGCAGAGAGACAGAGTCATGGACGCATTAAAGGGATAGTTCACCCAAAAATCTAAATGTTCTCCCTATTTACTCTCCCTCAAGTGACTCCAAATCTTTATGAGTTTCTTTCTTGTGCAATACAAAGTTACTTTAATCAAAACCAAGACTATTTGTCAAAAACATGCTTGTTAATTGTAATAAAATTCACAATAAACGAACTAAAACTAACAAAAGTAACTAAAATGAATGAACTATTAGCAGAAATAATAATAGATTTCAGAATTAACAAGCACTCATCTTGTGGTGAAAAATCAGACCTGCGACCAGTGTTGGGCAAGAACTCAGTACTTAATGCGTTACTGTAACTGCATTACTTGTGACAGTAACTAATACTGTAACGCATTACTTATTAAATGTTTTGACTCCATTATCGTTGCAATGTGTTTGTATGTTGCTTGGTAAATTCATTAATTTCGGCTGCAGTCTAGCCTACATCTTCCTGTTTACAGCGGCGACACATTGGGGGATTGGTGGATGCTGGACAAAAGTCAAGTAAAAGCAGAGAGACAGAGTCATGGACGCATTAAAGGGATAGTTCACCCAAAAATCTAAATGTTCTCACTATTTACTCTCCCTCAAGTGACTCCAAATCTTTATGAGTTTCTTTCTTGTGCAACACAAAGTTACTTTAATCGAAACTAAGACTATTTGTTAAAAACATGTTTGTTAATTGAAGTAAATTCACAATAAATGATGAACTAAAACTAACAAAAGTAACTAAAATGAATAAACTATTAGCAGAAATAATAATAGATTTCAGAATTAACAAGCACTCATTTTGTGGTGAAAAATCAGACCTCCGGCCAGTTTTGGGCAATAACTCAGTACTTGTAATGCGTTACTGTAACTGCATTACTTGTGACAGTAACTAATACTGTAATGCCTTACTTATTAAATATATTATTTCTGTCATCATTACAATATGATGCGTTTGTCCGTTACTTGGTAAATTAATTAATTTCAGCTGCAGTCTAGCCTACATCTTCCTGTTTACAGCGGCAACACATTGGGGGATTGGAGGATGCTGGACAAAAGTCAAGTGAAAGCAGAGAGTAAACTAAGACTATTTGTCAAAAACATGTTTGTTAATTGAAATAAAATTCACAATAAATGATGAACTAAATCTAACTGAAACTAACAAAACTAACTGAAATACAAGAATTATTAGCAGAAATAATAATAGATTTCAGAATTAACAAGCACTCATCTTGTGGTGAAAAATCAGACCTGCGGCCAGTGTTGGGCAATAGGGCATTACTAGTAACTGCATGTAACTGCATTACCTGTGACAGTAACTGATACTGTAACGCATTACTTATTAAATATTTTAACTCCATTTTCATCTCCATCTGATGCTGGGTAAATTAATTAATTTCGGCTGCAGTCTAGCCTACATCTTCCTGTTTACAGCAGCGACACATTGGGGGATTGGTGGATGCTGGACAAAAGTCAAGTAAAAGCAGAGAGACAGAGTCATGGACGCATTAAAGGGATAGTTCACCCAAAAATCTAAATGTTCTCACTATTTTCTCTCCCTCAAGTGACTCCAAATCTTTATGAGTTTCTTTCTTGTGCAATCCAAAGTTACTTCAATCAAAACTAAGACTATTTGTTAAAAACATGTTTGTTAATTGAAGTAAAATTTACAATAAACAATGTACTAAAACTAACTGAAACTAACAAAAGTACCTGAAATAGATGAACTATTAGCAGAAATAATTATAGATTTTAAAATTACCAAAAACACTCATCTTGCTGTGAAAAATCAGACCTCCGGACAGTTTTGGGCAATAACTCGGTACTTGAAATGCGTTACTGTAACTGCATTACTTGTGACAGTAACTAATACTGCAACGCATTACTTTTTAAATATGTTAACTCTGTCATCATTACATTATGATACGTTAGTCCTTTACTTGTTAAATTAATTAATTTTGGCTGCAGTCTAGCCTACATATTCCTGTTTACAGCGGCGACACATTGGGGGATTGGTGGATGCTGGACAAAAGTCAAGTGAAAGCAGAAAGACCAAGTCATGGACGCATTAAAGGGACAGTTCACCCAAAAATCGAAATGTTCTCACTATTTACTCTTCCTCAAGTGACTCCAAATCTTTATGAGTTTCTTTCTTGTTCAATGTGATTCCATTGTGGGATTGTGACACATTGTGGGATTGGTGGATGCTGGACCAAAGTCAAGTGAAAGCAGAGAGACCGAGTAGCAGCATCAGCAGATGAGTAAGGGAGACAAGGCTAATACCCACATAGAGGACATTAAAATAATTCCAATTCATCCCGCTGTGGCGACCCCTGATCAATGAAGAGACTAAACTGAAGAAAAACTAATGTCTTAATTCTTTATAACTTTTACTTGTATTCATTCCAGTTGCATTTGTGTGGTTCGGGGTTCAGTTATGTTCAAATGAGTGTGAATGTACACAAAACATTCAGGTTCATATTTAGCACTGTAAAACCTTACGTCCATTTGAGCACCAATGATTTCCACACAACTTTTCCCAACGAGGGGAAAAAATGAACTGTGTGCAAGCTCACACCATGAAATGACGAGAAAAATCACACCATGAGGCCCACCTTCAGTGCATGGAACAACACGTGGGTGAGCAAATAATGACTTAATATAGTTTTTAAACAATTCACTTATTTTTACTTCATAGAAGAGACACGAACATTGAGACTTAAAGAGAAAACTGAAAATCCTGTCATCGTTTACTCAGTCTTTACTTGTTACAAACCTTCATGAGTTTCTTTCTTCTTTCTTCTGTTGAACACAAAAGAAAATATTTTGAAGAATGCTGCTGGAAACCTGTAACCATTGACTTCCATAGTATTTGCATTTCCAACTATGAAAGTCAATGGTTACAGGTTTCCAGCTTTCTGTAAAATATCTTCATTTGTGTTTTACAAAATAAAGAAATGTATAAAGCTTTGAAAGAACTTGAGGCCATGTAAGTAATATTTAAATTAAAATTTTTGATATATATATATATATTAATTATTTTTTATTTCTTATAGAAAAAAAACATGAACTTTCAAACTTAAAAAGATTTTCACCGCAAATTGAAAATCCTGTCATCATTTACTCACCTTTACTAGATTCAAACCTACATGATTTCTGCTGAACACAAAAGAAGATAGTTTAAAGAATGCTGGAAACCTGTAACCGTTGACTTCCATAGTACTTGTTTTTCGAACAACGGAAGTCAATGGTTACAGGTTTCTAGCTTTCTTTAGAATATCTTCTTTTGTGTTTAACAAAATAAAGAAGCTTTAAAAGCACTTGAGGCCATGTAAACAATATTTAAATTTTTATATAGATATAGATAAATATCTATATTTTAAACAATTCATTATTTATGTCTTAGAAGAGACACGAACGTTGGCACACAAAGGAATAGCTCACTCCAAACGGAAAATCCTGTCATCATTTACTCACCTTTACTTGTTTCAAACCTGCATGAGTTTCTTTGTTCTGTTGAACATAAAAGAAGAATGCTGGAAACCTGTAACCATTGACTTCCACAGTGCTTGTTTTTCGAACTACGGAAGTCAGGGGTTACAGGTTTCCAGTTTTATTTAAAATCTCTTATTTTGTGTTTTACAGATTAAAGAAATGAATAAGACATAGAAAGCACTTGAGGCAGTGTAAATATTATTTCAACTTTCATTTCGGATATATATTTTTTTAACAATTCACTTATTTTACTTCTTAGAAGAGACGCGAATGTTGAGACATAAAGGGATAGTTCACCCCGAACTGAAAATCCTGTCATCATTCGCTCACCCTTTACTAGTTTCAAACCTACATGAGTTTTTGTTCTGTTGAACACAAAAGAAGATAGCTTGAAGAATGCTGGAAACCTGTAACCATTGACTTCCATAGTATGTTTTTCCAACTACAGAAGTCAAGGGTGACAGGTTTTCAGCTCTTTTTTTATCTTTTCTTTTGTTTTTAACATAATAAAGAAGCTTTGAAAGCACTTGAGGCAGTGTAAATAATATTTAAATGTTCAGTTTTGATATACGTTTAACAATTCACTTATTTCTACTCTTAGAAGAGACATGAACTTTGGGACATAAAGAGATAGTTCACCCCGAATTGAAAATCCTGTCATCACTTACTCATCTTTACTTGTTTTAAACCTACATGAGTTTCTTTGTTCTGTTGAACACAAAATAAGATAGTTTGAAGAATGCTGGAAACATGTAACCATTGACTTCCATAGTATGTTTTTCCAACTACAGAAGTCAAAGGTTACAGGTTTTCAGTTTTTTTTAATCCCTTCTTTTGTTTTTAACATAATAAAGAAGCTTTAAAACCACTTGCAAGTGTAAATAATATTTAAATGTTAATTTATGGGTGAACTTTCCCTTTAAATGAGACATAACTGCATTAAGTTGCCCAGAGCACTAAAAATCTCACCGGTAATATTTTCCCCCGGGCAACCCTTTTTCTCAATTTAGCCACTCATTGGAAATCTACATTATGAGGACGGAGTCTCCCAATGAAATGCTGTCATGCGTGTATTTTTAAGTATGACGTCAGTCAAAGAGTCCAAGTGGCATGGGAGACTTCTAATACAAGTCTCTCAGTCTGTCATTATGAAACTGGAAACCACCTATCAGAGGCAGAGTGACTGATGTGGGGAACGCTGGTCCTGTCCGCTCGTTTCCTTCTGCCAGACATTTACAAAACTACACACAGCAATGGGTGGCCAGTGGCGATGGCATCACACTTCACAGACATATATAAGACACTGAAAAATGGTGCAAATTCAACACAAGTGATTTTGAAGACTGACAGAGTATGGTGTTAAAAATACTTTACTTACCTGGATTAATAGCAGTATGATCGACAATCGTCTTGTACATGGTTGATTGAAGACAGTGGTCTTGGGGAAATCTGTGGTGTGTAGCATATAATTAAGGGTAATTATTATTATAATTTTTTTAGTTAAAATAAGTTTTTCACTATAGTTCTGACCATTACAGAAGTTGGAACAGCCAGTAGGAGGCAGTAAAGCGAATCTCTTATATTTATAAGTCTGAATTATTTGCCCCTCTGTATGTTTTTCCCCAATCTCAGTTTAACAGAAAGAGGATTTTTGTCAACACATTTCTAAACATAATAGCTTTAATAACTCATTTCTAATGATTAGCTTATTTTATCTTTGCCAAGATGACAGCACATAATGTTTACTAGACTTTAGTTTTGTCACGCTTTCACTCTAAAGAGCTGCACTGGAATCGTAGGAGTTATCAAAACACGTATTTATTAACAAAGACACTTACTACAGGCACTGGACATACACACGCAGGAATCACAGGGAGAACTTCACAGGAATGATGTCTGAGATCAGACAGGGGACTAGCTAATACTAATTCAAGAGTTCACACTTAGCTGATGATTGATATAAAGCTTGTTTGGCATGCTGTCCCGGGAGAGAGCCCCAAGCTCATAAGATCCTCGAGCCCGGGGCTCCCTCCCGTTGCAAGGCGAGAGGGTAGTGTGAGCTCGGGTAGATCTCGAGAACTCCCCTGCTTGAGTAGCTGAAGGACAGATAGTGATCGTTCTTAGGAGATAGCTTCTAACTAGGAGCATGCCTATGGTGTCTATTTAGATTAGTCAATTAACTTAAGTTGCATGTTTTTGGACGGTGGGAGGAAACCAGGGAACTCGGGGAAACCCACGTGAGCACGGGGAGAACTTGCAAACTCCACACAGAAACGTCAGCTATTTTGGTAAGGACTGAAACCAGAGACGTTCTTGCTGTGAGGCAACAGTGACAAGCACTGGGCCGCCGTGCCACTCATCTAGGAAGGAGGAGGAATAGGGGTGATCCTTCAAAGCAAAGATAGCTGTGATATGTAACCAAGGGTATTTATAGTAACTTAGGAATCGTCTGATTGGTGCGTTGTGAATTGGATAATGCAGGTCAGCTGCTAGCAATCAATAGCACGTGATCCTCTTGAAATTTGTTTATAAATAAACTCCACTTAAAATAAAACCTACATCATCACATACATAACAATTAAAACATAAGACAAACCCCTAAACATTAAAAAAAGGCTCAAATGCTAAAGAACAAACATGGAGTTTCAGAAGCTTTTTTTAAAAAAAGGTAGAGTAGGAGCGTGTCTGATGTGGGGTGGAAGCCCGTTCCAGAGTTTTGGGGCGATAACAGCACAAGCCCGATCCCCACTTCACTTCACTTTTTTTTTATCCAAATGACATTAAAATCCACTGAAAGCTAAAACTAAACTAAACATGAGGCTACTCTGACTAAGAGCTACTGTCATTTTTCCACAGGAATCTGAGGAACATCTGAGACAGTTAAACATAAATGTCAACTTGAGCACTTAATGACCAACCTCTGAGCAATAAAAGACACTAGTGAACAGCCGGGACCTTTTGTAGCACTCGTCCTTCAAAAGCAGCCCGGATTGCTCTCCTTCCCACAGTCCAGTAACCCCGTGTGACTTTGTGGATGAACACCTGCACAACACAGTAAGATTGTTGGGCAATTAGAGGCCTCTGACCTTTTGAATGGGAGGAGAGGAAGCCCTGCTTTGGCCCTGTTAGGAGTGCTATCACCCTACTCAATAGGCCCGTTTCTGGCCTTGCTTGCTTACTGTTCCATGAAAATGTGCCTGTGGAACAGTGCAAACTTCGGCGAAACAGACTGGACACTGTTAGACAACAGTGCTGCCTTTGTGTGGAATCGTCAAAGCTGGTCCTCCCTTTCTTCTGTGCCTCAGCTGTGAGCAAACAAAGCAAACTCCAGGGCCATGCGCTTCCACACAAGCGGCCATGTCTGAATGCCTGTCAATTACCAGAAGTGTTGGCATTTTCAGCACATGTTTGTTTCGCTTTACGCAGGGGGAGAGTCCGCTGAAGTCATTATTTTGGGGCTGAACTGAGTTCAAGGAGAAATGGAAGAGCAAATGTGCCTCTATGATGGTTTCAAAGCAGATGGTTACAAAGCAGGACACAACAAGTCGATGGTCGGCAGTTGGTCTGTGTCAGGCTGACGGTTTGGTTTATTCCACATGTCGAACGTAACGTAACAGAGAGTGCTCTGATTGGTCATTAAGCAACGAATCAGAGTTCAAGATCATATTCTTAAGGGATGTGAACAGTAAACAACCAAGTAAACAATTTAAGTCAAGAGGAAACACACAGACGCCGGCTGTAATATCGTTGCATTGTTTGATTATTTGATTATCAGACATGTTTGCATGAACGAATCTGTCTGTTGTGAGTGACAAGTACTGTGATAACGGTACTAAACGCTGCTTTGTTTACACTTGCTTTTAATTTGCTGCTGTTTGTTTGCTGCGTTCACTGTATGAACTGTCTTTCTGTATGGGTTCTATCCATAAATAAAATAACTGCAAAGATTTGACAGATTGGGTGACTCAGTGGTTAGCATTGTCACCTCACAGCAAGAAGGTCGCTGGTTCGAGTCCCGGCTGAGCCAGTTGGTGTTTCTGTGTGGAGTTTACATGTTCTTTCCATGTTGGTGTGGGTTTCCCTCCAGTTTCCCCCACAGTCCAAAGACATGCGCTATAGGTGAATTGGATGAACTAAATTGACCGAAGTGTATGAGTGTGTGTGCATATAAGTGTGTATGGATGTTTCCCATTACTGGGTTGCAGCTGGAAGGGCATCCGCTGTGTAAAACATAAGCTAAATAAGTTGGCGGTTCATTCGGTCTTTCGGGTGAGACGTTAAACTGAGGTCCTGACTCTCTGTGGTCGTTAAAAACCCATGGCACTTCTCGTAAAGAGTAGGGGTGTAACCCCGGTGTCCTGGCCAAATTCCCTGTCGGCCCTTAACCATCATGGCCTCCCAATCATCCCCATCCACTGAATTGGCTGTATAACTACCTCTCCTCTCCACCTATAGCTGATGTGTGGTGAGCGCACTGGCGCTATTGTCCTGTGGCTGCAGTCGCATCATCCAAGTAGATGCTGCACACTGGTGGTGGTGTGGAGAGACCCACCTCATGATTGTGAAGCGCTTTGGGTGTATGGCCACACACAATAAATGCGCTATATAAATACACATTACATTCTGCTGATAAATAAAGGACTAAGTCAAATTGAAATGAATGAATATACCATCTGACATTATAACATTTTATGGGTTCAAAAGGAGTGACTGAGTGACTGATGCCATCTATTTTTGTAAACATCACATTTTTGCTTATTTTGAAAATAAATGAGCGAATGAACATTAAAATTACTGCGCTCACATCAACAAACCGGAAAAACATTTGGCTACCGCTCCACACTTCATAAACATCCTCACATACACATTTAAAAAGTCTTTAAAATGAAAACTATCCAGACATGAGTAACCTAGATTGTCATCATAAAGATTCATTTATTTCACATTGAATAGTATAAGTATTTGCACTGTGTGGATAAGCAATAAATATTATATTGGACCCTATCGTTGTCCAATGAAACTGCAACTGAAATAGACTGTGCCACTGACCAACTAAAAGCTGGTCTAAAGTAAATGGTGCAGTTGTTATTTAAAGGGCGTTAGTGATATGGTTCACAACACACATAATCATTGCTTACACACACACACACACGGATGCGCAGCAGCAGCACACAAACATTTTTAATTATGAAAAAAAATATTAAAATTAATTAATTCATTCATTTTCTTTTCGGCTTTGTCCCTTCATAAACCAGGGGTCGCCACAGCAGAATGAATCGCCAACTTATCCAGCATATATAATACCACCCATGCCACATGTCTTTGCACTTGTGGGGGTTACCGGTGTACCCGAAGGAAACTACGGGGAGAACATACAAACTCCACACTGAAATGTCAAATGACCCAGCCGAGGCTCGAACCAGCAACCTTCTAGCTGTGAGGCGACCGTGCTACCCACTGCAGCACCGTGACACCAATGATTAAAATGTAAAAGATTATTATTGTCCACATAAATATAAAAATATCATAATGGATATGCATTGCATGTATCAAAATTAGCCCACTTACCTATTTGCAGTAACGGTGGCTAATTCCAGATCCATTTCCCTTCTAGTGAATCATTTGCTTTTCTATTTACAAAGTCTGTCATATAAATAGCAAATCCAAATGCAACTTGCTCCTAAAGAAAATGAGAGATGAGACTCTGATTGGTTTAATGCATGTTAAAACACAACCATAATTCATTAAGAGAATCAGAACAACCCTTTTGATCATTTAATGCGCTGGGTATGCAGACTGTTTTGCCCATGCTTAAAGTAATTGTTCAATTGCCAATATTGCAATATGAGTTTTCTTCATCATTCACTTTTCAGAGTATTATAAAAGCAAGTAAATAAAGACATAAATGCACAAACAAGGACACAAGAAATAGGTAAAATCTTGAGCCAGACTCACAATGGAACAATCTGACAATTGTTTAACTCTATTCAATGCAGTCAATCAATAATTACTGAATATTGCTTTCAAACCTAATCCAAGCAAGCCAAACTCTGGACGTTGTAGGCTACCACACACGTGCATCTGTAGATCTGCTGTGCGATCTGTTACTGCAACTCTGCAGAAACGTTATCTGTTATGTTCATTGCAGGAAACATTTTAAGAGCCAAACGACCCAGAGGAGATGCAAAAGCGACCAGTGCAAGCCATTATTCCACATTTACTCTCGAATTGGAGCGCTGGTCTACTGTAGCTTAATTCAAAGCTAATTGCATAACAGCTTTTATGTTTTCCCACCTGTATCAGACCATCACATAAGCAATAAGACACGCTGTTTCATTCTGCAGTTCGTACCGTAACCATACATGGGCCACTGGCAAAAAAAACTGAACCAAATGTTGATGAAGTCGTCTAGAGTTAAAATCCCAAATGAACTACCCAGGGCACTGCGAAGCTAACAGCTTACTCCCAAGGCAAAGATAGATTTGGGGAAGCGTTTATTTAGGCAGATTGGTTTTGCGACTGAGGTTTTTTTTTTCCTTTCCAAATGAAAACCAGTAGCTCTCGGTTTGAAGCCTCCATTCACTTTGCATAATGGTTCCCAAGGTTGCTCTTTTTTATTTTCTTGGCTTTCCATGCCAGTATAATTCAATTTCTCAATCCAAGCCAAATATTTGCAGTGTGGCCTACATTTCCACCCTGAGCTGCGTGCAGGTTGGCGGCATGGGCACTTTTACATTCCTCTGACACACTGAGTTATGGCCTGAAGATCTGACTGACGGCTGAGATTCGCCATGCTTTGAGCTGCTCGAACCCTTCGTATCATCATAATCCTGCACTTTAAGTTTTAATATCCGAAATGAACACAAACATGAATTATTTTAGTAAACAAAAATGTACATTTTGTCATCATTTACTTACTCCTACACTGTAAAAAATGCTGTGTTACACACAATTCCTTCATGCTGTCCCAAAACAAATCAATTAATTAAATTTTTACAAATTTAAGATGATCGAACACTAAACAAATTATTTTAAACAAGCTAGGTTCAATAGATATTCACATTCATTTGTTACAAATTTTGCTCATGTACACGGAATACTCCAGCTGTTTGAACATGTTTTGATGGATAACTGTTTTGTTCACTTTATAACTACCATTTTACTTGATCATGATTAATTTTTTTGTTTATTGTTACTTTTATGTTTATTTGCATGGTGATTGGTGTTGGCCATTGCTGTGAATTAAGTTGCCCCTTGGGTACAATAAAGAAATTCAAATTCAATTAAACCCAATACAATAATTCCAATTCAATCTAATCCAACAATTCCAATCCATTTCACAATTACAATCCAACAATTCCAATCCAATCCAACAATTTCAATCCAATCAAACAATTCCAATACAATCCAACAATTCCAATCCAATCCAACAATTACAATACAATCCAACAATTACAATCCAACAATTCCAACACAATTCAATCCAACAATCCCAAAACAATCTAATGCAACAATTCCAATCCAATCCAATCCAACAATTTCAATACAATACAATCCAACAATTCCAATGCAATCACATGTAACAATTCCAATCCAATCCAAC
>CAIGQQ010033573.1:274809-292861 GCA_903798035.1 Danio albolineatus
CAATCCAACAATTCCAATATAATCCAATCCAACAATTCCGATCCAATCCAACAATTCCAATATAATTCAATCCAACAATTCCAATTCCAATCCAATCCAATCCAACAATTCCAATCCAATCCAATCCAACAATTCCAATACAATTCAATGCAACAATTCCAATCCAATCCAACAATTCCAATCTAACAAGTCCAATCCAATTCAACAATTCCAATCCAACAATTCCAATCTAACAAGTCCAATCCAATCCAATGATTCCAATCCAATCCAACAATTTCAATACAACACAATCTAACAATTCCAATACAATCCAGTGCAACAATTCCAATCCAACAATTCCAATCCATTTCAACAATTCCAATCCAATCCAACAATTCCAGTCCAATCCAATCCAAAAAAACCACCCAAAAAAAAAGACATACAAATTTAGTTAATTCAGCTCATTTTAAATAAGTAGTTTGAACAAGTAGCATAAGCCATTTTCTGAGGGCACGGTGCTCCAATCCTGTATTATTTCTATTTTCTGTGAAACACAAAACGAGAGGTCATAGGCAGAACAAGTTCATGTTTTCCACACAAGGAAAGTAGATGTTAATTGAGATGGAATAGCTCAGAAAGGACAAACATTTCCACCTTAAAATTGCCAAGAGCAAGAATGAGAATTGGAGGATCATATGCTCATTAAATGGCTACAAATGATTCTTAAAATGACTGATTAATTGATTATTTTTTAAATGGTCTAATCTAAAAATTTACATGACCTTTGAAGTCTCCTGAAATTTAAATTGAATATACCAATAATATAAGAACGCATTTACATTTTCTTTTCTGTCATTTTGATTAATTTAAATTGAAGTAAATAAATTTTAAAAATGCATATAAATTTGGTTCATTTTATTTTAATAACTTATAAGCAAGTCCAGGCACATGTCACGAAATATTATCTAAAATGAGCAACAGAGACTGAATAATAATAACAAGAAAAATTCAGCACAAATTTCAAACTACAGCTGATCAAATCATTACAGAAAAGGTAAGAGACATTTTAAGTCGATCTCTCTCTTTTGTATGTTGTAGTGCTGTATTTGTATCATAGTAATCTTGTAGTGTTTGCTTTGGTTTGGCTTTTTCGTGGTTTATTATGGTGATATCCCAATTGCAACAGAGAAATACTGCGAAATCTCTGTAGACTGATGGCATTTAATGCCGTTCAGCCTTATAATCTTAAAACGTGAGCAAAATCATCTGTTTTGTCATCATTTTAGATATTACGCTAGAGAATCATTCAAATACTAGCTCTAAAGTGATGCTGGTAAATTAGCAACAGTTTCTGCTGTTCTGACATCAGCTGCAGTTGAGAATGAACAGCGGAAGAAAGTAGTTCCTCTTACAAAAGGATTTTTGAGACTCTCAGTGTTTGATTTTCTTTTTTATACACACGATTATGCCGTCGAACTGTTGTAAAAACGCAATATCACACTCTTAGCAGTGCGATATGGCTATATATTGTCACTGCAGCCTTGAGCCAACGCACACCTCCCACCAGTGCCGATATACAGCCATATCGCACTGCTACAGGTAAGTAATATATAATAATAATCATCATTTAGACTTCACTTGTATTTTTTTTATTTATTTGTTCTTTCTTTTGGGGGAATATGTTGTTTTCATAAAGCTTTTGAGATATACCCACATAGAATTAATTCAATTTACAGCTAATATCCATATCTCCATATAGTAGATCTATATATTTTTTTACTTTACCCTTTCGTTCTCCTTTAACTTCCCCAAGTTAACACATTCAATTAAGTTGGACTAAGGGAAGATGGGCCAGTACATATCTAAGGTAAAGTCTGATTTATGATGCCCTGTCCCTTAAGTCCCTAATTGTATAACTAAAATAAACCCGCTTCGGCCCATAAAATAACATACTTTACAGCAGCCCAGCAGTATTTTCCATGGTGAAGTAGGTCAGGCGACAGGTGAGAGGGACTCTGTTTGTTTGCTGGCGGTCGGTGGCCATCTTTTCCACGTAATTAGATGACTTGTATTCCAGACGCGCAGCTGGCCGTCACAGAGGCTGCCTGTGTCTCATGTTGATGTGGACCTGCTGTATCTTCACCACCACCCAAACTGGGACTCAGAGCTTCCTGTGTTGAGAGAGAAAGAACTAGTCAGAAACATTACTGCAAACCATCTGCTTGAATGGACAGTTGTGTATTGTACTTTATTATTAAGATATTTCTTCTTTCATTATCCTTTTTAATGGTCATTTTAGTCTTTGTGTATGTATTTATCGAAGTTCGAATTGTTTGTTGTTGTTTTGTGTATGTATATATGCATTATATAATCACTTTACTATTCTAGTCATTGTTTATGTAATCTTTGAACTGAATTAAATTGGGAGAGAGCTAAACATTACTGCAAACCATCAGCATGAAAGTACATTTGTGTATTGTTTTTTATTTGTATTATTATTATTAAGATTTTTTCTTTTATTATCTCTTTTATTAATCATTTTAATTTTTGTGTATGTATTTATCAGATTTCTAATTGTGTTTGTGGGTGTGTAAGTATTATATAATCACTTTACTATTTTATTCATAGTTCACCAGCATGGACCATGCCACACTTTGAGCTAGACTTTACTGTAGGGATGTAAGGGTTTGGTTAAGAAAACAGTAGAATGAAGGGGAAGGGGAGTACGAGGATGAATGGTGAACAGGTGGATAGGTTGATCAGGTGCCCTACTATGCCTAGAGACTCAGAATGGGGGTACTGTCTCTGTGATATTTTGGCAGAGCGATTGGACCCCCAAATTCAACCTACATGTAGGAGTGAAGAGGGTTATAGGATTGTGAATGGGAAGCGAGGAAATAGAGGGAGGGAGAGTGGGTTCAAAGAGAACGAGAAGAACAGTGATTGAGGGGCTGGTCTTCCTTAAATCAGTTTTAGTGAGTAGGAAATTGGTTAAGGAGACAAAGTGAGGCGTTTATTAACTAGTTAACTCCATTTCATGTAATCTGCAATGCTTTGGGAATACTTTACAAGTCATGTCAATTAAGCTCTTTTGAATTGAACTGAATTGAATGGAACATGAATTGAGAGAGAGCACGAGATTTCGTTCGAGAGCCATTTTAAATTTTAAAATCTTTTTAATTTCAGTTATTCAGCACAATTATTTAACAAATTAACACATTTGTTTCACATATTATTAACGGTTAATATAAAAAAAATACAACTAAATACAAGTAATTTGTGACCATTTTACACTTTATATTGAGTGGACAGTTGTTGTGGAGTTACCATGTAAGTACACTGGTATCACAAGGTGAAACCTTCTCATGCAGCATTAGTTCTGCCATACAGTGTTCACAAGTACATGATCTACAAACAGGTGTGGAAGTGGGAAAACATCTGCAAGTACATATTGTTGTTGCACAATGCACTTACATAATTTCTTGTTACAGATGTGTACTTACCTAGTGTTGTTACCAATGTCCTGTTACACATTTGTACTTACAAATACTATTCAGTGGGTTGTTACATGAGTGTAGTTACACCAGTATTACACAAGTAAATACTATGTACCAGTGAGTACATACACTGTAGTTACATACTATTTACACATCTAATTACCATGTAAGTTCACAGGTATAAGCGACACTTAATATAAAGTGGGACCGAAATTATATAGAGAGAAATAAGTCTGTAAAATTAAAAATGTACTGGCAGTTTATTGCAAGTTTTTAGTAACGTAATATGCAACACCAACCCAGACAATAGATCACTTCAAACCATTAAAAATGTTAAGAAAACTTTTTTAACATCAAAATCGTTTGGAGGAAAGATCGAGGTCCCATAATACAATTCAAAAGCAGATATAAGTGAAAAAGTGTACCATGAACATAACATACAAGTTGTATTATCTATAGTCCGAGATTTACAGTGTACTTTTAGGAGAAGTGAGAGAGAGAAAGAGTGAGAGTGCTGTAAATCTGGAAAAGTTGAGGAAAGTTTGGGAAACACCTCAGTTGACGCCCTACGAGGTTGATTCACACAGCTGTGTCATAAACGCGGCATGAAAAGCGTCACGCCACTTCGTGTCACCTCTCGACATGTGCGTGCACTAAAAACAGCTCAGCTGGAATCGCATCAGCGAATATCATCTTCGAAATTTTCGTAAACCACGTCTGAGGCTATTTCCTTTACGCATGTGATGTTTATACACCCTGCTTTTGTGTGTGTGTGTGTGTGTGTTGCTCAATTATATCTGAGGAAATTAAAAAAAAAAAAAACCACACACACATCTGTAATTCAACAGGTGCGTCTTGGCACCCGGCATGTTCCACGTCTGGAAAACATCTGCATTGGTGGTCTTTTTCGTCCGGCTTTTTTTCTTTCCCTCCCTGGGGTCTAAGTGAAGGGAAGGCTGATTGTAAATACGGCAAGGAGCTCAGAGCCAGAGAAACAGCCGTATATTTCGGGAGAAGAGAGGCTGGCTTTTACCAGAGCATATTTTTAATCGCACAACGCCAGCATAGGATAGGCTGGAGTTGCACAGCTGCTCCTCTAATTTGTTTAAGGATGTACAAATAGACCGTCCCACACGAGCCAAAAATGATAATAATAATAAAGTGAGAGGAGGTTTTGCTCAACGTTGCAGTTTTTTTTTTTTGTCTGACCATAAACTCAAAAAATTATAATTGTTGTATGTTCAAACTACTTATTTCAAGAGTTCACACTTAGCTGATGATTTGATATAAGCTTTTTTTGCATGCTGTCCCGGGAGAGAGCCCTGAGCTCAAGGGATCCTCGAGCCCAGGGCTCCCTCCCGTTCGTAGAGCGAGAGGGGAGCTTGAGCCTAGGTAGCTCTCAAACTACCCGGCAGCAGCTAAGGGAAATACCCGAGGAGGAAGGGAGTTAGACCAGAGCCTGAATTGTTTAATCTGTTATGAATTATGTATATCTTTGGATGGTGGGAGGAAACCGGAGGGCCCGGGGGAAACCCACGCGGACACGGTGAGAATATATGAACTACGCACAGAAACACCCACTAGCCTGGCGAGGACCAGGGCTGGCAGTGCTCTTACTGTGGGGTGACAGTGCTAACCACTGAGCCGCTGTGCCGCCCGATCTAAGAAAAGGAGAAGAAGGGGGAGGAAAGGAGGGTTTTCTTCCATACGAAGATAGCTTTGGACTGGAACTGTGGTCATTTATAGTAGATGGGGAATCATATGATTGGGAGATCGTGATTAGATAATGTGCGGCCAGCCATGGTAAATCACGAGCACATGATCCTCTCGAAATTAGTTTGTAAACAAACTTCACTTAAAATGAGCTGAAACAACACAATTCTTGTTTTTTTGGGGACAACTTGATTGTTTTAAGTTCAATCAAATTAAATTAGTAAAAACAGTAACACTTCAATAAGGCTGGAGTAGTTCATGTTAGTTAATGCATTTACTAATATGAACAAAAAACGAACAATAAATTTTTTACAGTATATGTTCATGTTAGTTAACGTTACACTTAACAAATGACTTTGGCTGCTTGTTTAAACTAATAACAGTGGGTCAGTGATTAGCACTGTCGCCTCACAACAAGAAAGTCGTTGGTTTGAGTCCTGGCTGAGCCAGTTGACAATTCTGTGCCGAATTTGCATTTTTCTTCATGTTTGTGTGGGTTTCCTCTGGTTTCCTCTACAGTCCAAAGACATGCGCTAGGTAAACTGGCCATAGTGTGAGAGTGTGTGTAAATGTGAGAGTGGGTATGGGTTCAGTAATGGGGTTGCGGCTGGAAGGGCACCCGCTGCGTAAAACATATGCCGGAATAGTTGGTGGTTCATTCTATCGTGGCAACCTCTGATAAACCTTTGATGCACCGCACTTTAACCAATCCATACCTAAAGCTATACTGCCTACAACTACGTGTACACCTATTCATTGTCTTCTACCTATTGCTGTCAACATTGCCAATTGTACATTGTCTTGTTTCTTTTTCGGAGAATGTTGTTGTATGCTGTATTTTGCACTTCCAGCTGCAACCCATCACTGGGAAACACCCATACACACTCATTCACACATACAGTGCATCCGGAAAGTATTCATAGTCTGTATTTTGCACTGTCTGGAGCCAGCACCTAAGCTTTTCACTCATCATAGCACACGTCCTGCTGATGATGTGACAATAAAAGTGATTTCATTTAATTAAATAAGTGACTAAGCCGAAGGAAAATGAATGAATGAATGATTTGTGACAACATGAAGCAATTGTGTGCTACTCTGCATTTGTCATGGAGCAGTTAATGGAAATCCATTTGTTCATTGTTAGTTCATGTTAACTCCCAGCGTTTTAACTGATGTTAACAAGTGTGAATTTGTTATGTAACAATGCATTAGTAAATGTTGAACTATGATTAATAAATGTTGTAAAAGTATTGTTCATACTTAGTTTATGTTAGTAAATACATTAACTGATATTAACTAATAATACCTTATTGTAAATAGCAACATGGGCTCATTCTGAAAACGTAGTCCTATATACATTTCTGGAGATCGCGAATTATGTACACAGTGGTACGTATGGCTGCATTTTGGTTTTAAAATGAACGCTACGGGGCGGTATGATGTTCCTTTTCACACAACCAGCTGACCGCTTACCGTCGTATAGACAGCTTTCCCACTACCAGTTTGTCTAGTGGCCCGCATCGTACGTCGGTGGACTTGAGATGCAGAGAGGAGTTGACTGTGACAATGGGATTCGAGTCCAGCAAAGAACTGCTCAAGAAAGGAGGTAAAAGAAAAACAAAAGCCAAAAAATAAAATAAACAAGGTAAAATGAAGCTTTTCTTTTTGTGGATTGCTTTTTAAAACACTGTCAGTTGGGTTTGGGGAAGTGGGTGGACACTGGTCAATCAGTGCTTTTGAAAACACTATTGGTTGGATTTGGGGAATGAGGAGGGTGGGTCAGTCGATTGATCAGTCGGTCGGTCAGTCAGTCAGTCAGCAGCCTCTGGTGGATTTATGTGAGAACAGCAGGCATGAATTGCACTCGCAAGAGAGATTTGAGATATTAAAAAGCATACACAGCGGCTTCTGGTGGATTTACGAGAGAACAGCAGGCACGAATGGCACTCGCAAGAGAGATTTGAGATATCAAAACATACATGGCGGCCTCTGGTGGATTTACGAGAGAACAGCAGGCACGAATGGCACTCGCAAGAGAGATTTGAGATATCAAAAAGCGTACACAGCGGCCTCTGGTGGATTTACACAAGAACAGCAGGCATGAATGGCACTCGCAAGAGAGATTTGAGATCTCAAAAAGCATACACAGCGGCCTCTGGTGGATTTACGAAAAGAAAAGATACAAAAAAAAACCATACCTACTGTGATGTATTTAGCGCTCTCCAGAGAGTATTTATCAGAATGAGCCTGGGTTAGTAAAGTGTGACCATATAAACTAATAAGCTAACTTAATTCCTTCATGTTGCTCCAACACAAATCGATGGTGTGGAACCCAGTATTATTCACAGTGTAATAGCAAAAAGATATGGATTGGTCATGTTGAGCATTTAACAACAAGTTTCCACCAGATTTGTTTGAAATCAGAAGTTAATCTGGAACACTTCAAATCCGTAAATAACAAAATGAAATACAGCACCCAGATTTGGGAGACTTTGCATGTTTTGAAGTGCACAAAAAGGATCGTCTCTGTTTCAGCAGATCTTTGGAAGGAACGCAGAGGTCCTGTTGAATGATTCAAGTCATGGAAAAGACATTTTTGACAAAGCTGTTCTATGTTCCTTATTCTGGGAAGGATTAGAGGACAAATCTGATTTGGCCCTACCTAAAAACAGTGGCTATGATACTTAATGGATAGCGCTGTCTAAGCATGTAACAGGTTATTGTAGTTGATTGAAACTTTAACCATAATTATTTTATTTACTGATCATTTAAAATAAAACAGATGAAAATTGAATATATATAATTATATATGTTATACAACTGTAATTATATAAATATATTGTTATGTATATTTGATAGTTTTATATGATTTTTTTTATACAAAATAATCTTAAATTAAATAAAAAACAATATATTTTAATGCATAAAATGTCACATAAAAATCCAAATACAAAAATAAAACATAAAATACAAAAAAAGCATGACATGTTAAAAAAAAATCATTTAATGATCACATTGCTGCCCTAAAATTCTAATTCATTATAATTTCAAATCTTTTTATTTTATTTTTTATTATTATTTTGCCACCGTATCCTCATTAGATTTCATCCATTTGCCAACTACAAGTATTTAATAACTTAATATTTGATAATATTTTGTTTTCTTTTAAATGCTACACATTAGACATTAGCTAACACATTTGGTTGTTTTTAAATGTGCTTTATACATTTGTATGACTTAGTTTATTTCTTGTGTTGTTGTTTTATTTGTTATCCCATAGGCTTCCATGTTAATGTGGTCCAGGCTCTGATTGGCTGCTGGACACCTACTGTATAAAACAGAACTTCCGGCAAGTTTGAGAAGCTTATTTTGGGTGTTACTGTTGCTAGTAGTGGAGAGCTTAATTCTTGTCGAAATGTTCATGTATGCTTGCAACTTTTCGAGAGTTTGAGCTTGTAAGGGTGGCCTGCCTATTTATTTGATTACTTTTGATTTTACCTATGTTTAGAGAGGAAGGTAAGCTTCCTGTATTTTTCTTTAAAGGCAGGTCATTTTGTTTGCAGATTCTTTTGCTTGTTATTTTGGCCAGTGAAGAAATGCTTATTTAAATTGCTACTTTTTATAATAAATGTATTCAATTACTTTCAAATGAGTGTCTGCGTTTGGTTGTTGACTGAAGGGGATCTTTTGCATTAGTTTTTTGTTGTTGTTGTCTTTTTTTTTTTTTTCTTGAGAAATCTGCCACCCACAACCTTATTTCGTTTATTATGCCCATATTGTTTTCCCCTAGACTTGGGCCATAGTGCAAATGTTGTATTGTATTGCATTGTATCGTATCGTATCGTATCGTATCGTATCGTATCGTATCGCATCGTATTTTATCGTATCATATCGCAACATATCGTATTGCATTGCATTGTATTGTAACAAAAATAAAAACAATTCCTTCTTGTTGTCACAACACAAAATCTATTAAGTTAACTTAATAATTCTTACTAATTAAAGTGAAATGAATACAAAACAATTAAGTTATCCCAAAAAAAACATAAAAATTGTGTTGTTTCAACTCATTTTAAATGAGTAGTTTGAACAAAGCTACTTTACTAAAGTAATTTTGAGCAAACAGTATATGTATAAGTTACTTTTAAGCAGCGGTGTGTATTATCCTTTGGTGTATAGTCACTGTGATCTTTGAGTTGTGTTTTTGTGTAATCCAATTTGTATATATTATTGTTTATATGCTGTAAAAAATGCTGGGTTCCACACAATTCCTTCATGTATTCCAAACACAAATCTATTAAGTTAACTTAATCGTTTCTACAAATTTAAGTGGATAGAACATAAAATAATTAAGTTGTCCCATAAAAAGCTTAAGAATTGTGTTGTTTCAACTCATTTTAAGTAAGTAGTTTGAAAAAGGAGCAAAAGTCATTTTGTTTAGTGTACTGTATGTACGCTTTAAAAAAATACTGGGTTCCACACAATGCCTTTACGTTGTTCAAACACAAATCAATCATGTTAACTTAATAGTTTTTACAAATGTAATTAGATTGAACATAAGACAATTAATATGTCCCAATAAAACTTAAGAATTGTGTGGTTTCAACTTATTTTAAATAAGTAGTTACTTTGCAAACATCATTTTTTGAGTGAACATTATATGTATAAGTTACTTTTAACCAGCGGTGTGTATTATCCTTTGGAGTATAGACACTGTGATAGTTGAGTTGTGTTTTTGTGTAATCCAATTTGTATATATTATTGTTTATGCGCTGTAAAAAAATACTGGGTTCCACATAATTATTTAATGTATAACAAACACAAATCCATTAAGTTATCTTAATCATTTTTATAAATTTAAGTGGATAGAACATAAAATAATTAAGCTGTCCCATAAAAAGCTTAAGAATTGTGTTGTTTCAACTCATTTTAAGTAAGTAGTTTGAAAAAGGAGCAAAACTTTTTTTGTTTAGTGTACTGTATGTACGCTGTAAAAAATACTGGGTTCCACACAATGCCTTTATTTTGTTCAAACACAAATCAGTCACGTTAACTTAATAGTTTTTACAAATGTAAGTAAATTGAACAAGCATTGAACAACATAAAACAATTAAGCTGTCCCATAAAAAGCTTAAGAATTGTGTTGTTTTAACTCATTTTAAGTAAGTAGTTTGAAAAAGCGGCAAAAGTCGTTTTGTTTAGTGTACACTGAAAAAAATGTCTGAAAAACTGTTGCAAACATTTTATTTGTGTTGAATTTAAACAAACAAATTACATTTAATAATATTCAACTTGATTTGTTTGTTTAAATTCAGCCCAAATAAATAATATACAGCCACTTACTGTAAAAAATTGAGTAAATCCAAGGAATCAGCTTTGAATATTTTTTTTCAGTGTACTGTACACTGTAAAAAATACTGCGTTCCACACAATGACTTTATGTTGTTCAAACACAAATTAATCACACTAACTTAATAGTTTTTACAAATGTAAGTAGATTGAACATAAAACAATTAAGTTACCCCCTAAAAACCCCAAGAACTGCGTTGGTTCAACTCATTTTAAGTAAGTAGTTTGAACAAGCAGCAAGTAATTTTTAGATTTTAATTATATTACTTTTAACAAGTTGTGTGCATTGTCCTTGAATAGTCACTGTGATCTTTGAGTTGATTTTTTGTTTAATGCAAATGGTATATATTATTGTTTATACATTGTAAAAAAAATGCTGGGTTCCACACAATTCCTTTCCTTTGGAAGTTGGATTGAACATGAAACAATTAAGTTGTCCCATAAAAAGTTTAAGAATTGTGTTGCTTCAACTCATTTTAAGTAAGTAGTTTGAAGAAAAAAAAGGCAGAGGTCATTTTGTTTAGTGTACTGTAAAAAATACTGGGTTCCACACAATGCCTTTATGTTGTTCAAACACAAATCAATCACGTTAAGTTAATAGTGTTTACAAATGTAAGTAAATTAACACTTAAGTTTAATTTACCCCCAACAAAAAAAAGATCTTAGAATTGTGTGGTTTCAACTCATTTTAAATAAGCACTTTGAACAAAGCTACTTCACAGAGGATGTAGTGTGCATTATCCTTGAATAGTCACTGTGATCTTTGAGTTTTTGTGTAATGCAATTGGTATATATTATTGTTTATACTGTATATTATTTAATATTATTGTTATTATATATTGCCTTCTTGGCCAGCTCTCTCTGTAATTGCCACTGCCAAAACCGGTCTCATTTAATATTTGAAGTAGCTTTAAAACGCAGCATTTGAGCTTAAGTAAAGCAGCAACTTCTACAGCTCCATTCACAGTCCTGATGCATCCCAATACCTGCCCACACCGCAGCTGATGTCCGAGAATTATTGCTTTTGGAAACTTTAAACCCAGTAGGAGAGCTCTCATACACATAATTACACTCGTTTTAAAAGCAGATTATAGGATCGACGCGTAAATACGAGGCTGCCTGTGACGTCTGTCAAAGCCAGTGTCCGAGTAAAGTAAGAAACGTGAAATGTAAACGAATGGAAAAAGTCAAAGTGGAAACTCTAAACATTTGCTCTTCAGAAGTCGGAAAACAGGTGCAAACAAGCTTCCCTTTAATCGGACTCTCATCGCTGGGCCAAACAGAGCTCTCTTTTTTTTCAGCACTGTCTAACAGAGGGGTATCCCTCGCTCAGGACGCCTCCGTTGTATAAAACAAAGAGATAGACCGAGGAAACTATGAGTGTTAGCAAAGGGAAAATGAGGAGAAAGGAAAGAACAAGACATACAAACAATGTCCTCACCGCACAAAACAATGTTCTTCCTCACTATTTTGGTCTTGGTTTTCAGTACAAACAGCTGAACTGAATTTTAAATCAAGATAAATTTACTCGAATTAAGCTTCTAACATATTAGGTCTTGTTTTTTTTTCTTGTTTTTTTAACAAACTGATCAAAGTTTAAGATTCCAAACCTTTATCTTTATTCTGTTGAACACAAAAGAAGATATTTTGAAGAATGTTCAAAACCGGTAACCATTGACTGAAAGTTAATGGTTGCTGGTTTCCTCCCTTCTTCTAAAATATCTTCTTTTAGGTTCATCAGGAAAGAAAGTACATTAAATACTCTCATAAAATGGGATTAATTATTTAAAATGAGCTTGGACAACACAATTCAAGTTTTTTGGGGGGAGATTTTAATTATTTTATGTTCAAACCACTTAAGCACTTGTTTTAACTGTGAAAATCAGTGGTTGCCAGCTCTTTTTTAAAATATCTTATTTTAGATTCAGTAGAAATTATTTTTTTATAACAATATACACAGTAACTAATAATATGCAGTGTGTGTTTTGGTTTTGTTTAGCACTTTGGTTAGAGTCAAACTAAAATTAAATGTGCTTTATAAACTTTACTAACTTACTAATAAATAAAATCAGTTTTTCATGAGAATTTGGCTGATTTAAAATACTAATACTCAGAATTTGTCATTCATTCATTTTCTTTTCCGCTTAGTCCCTTTATTAATCTGGGGTCGCCACAGCAGAATGAACCGCCAACTTATCCAGCATAGGTTTTACACAGCGGATGCCCTTCCAGCTGCAAACCATCACTGGGAAACATCCATACACACTCATTCACACACATACACTTTGCACAGTTTTTAGTTTACCCAATTCACCTGTACCACACGTCTTTGGACTTGTGGGGGAAACCAGAACACCCGGAGGAAACCCACGTGAACTCGGGGAGAACATGCAAACTCCACACAGAAATGCCAACTGACCTTCTTGCTGTGAGGCGACAGCACTACCCACTGCGCCACCGAGTCGCCTATTTAGAATTAATAGAAAACAAATGTGATAGGTTGATACGATATAATCAATATGCTAATTAGTACATGACATAATCTGGTGTTGAAATTCTTGATTCTGATTGGCTGGTGGGTGTGGTATATTTCGTTGAAATACACACAGGTAGTTCCAGTCAGTTTTGATCACAGTTCGAAATAAATGCGCTTCTCCCAAACGTTTACAGTTACTATAGCAACTCGCATGTGCTGCGCTTGAAATCAATGAGGGCTTTTAATGGCGGACGGGAAATCCGCAAAATTAGGAAAATACTCATAAACTATCCTACAAAATCAAGCTTTAAGACTTTTTCAAGCGAGAATATAGTTATTTTAAAGTCAAATCGGCAGTTTGTCTGCATAGAAAGCGCGTCTTTAAAATTTTTGGAAGCTCCAGGCGGTCAGCGGCAGCTCCGCGAATGGCTCCCCCCTGAGGGAAGCTTAATGTCGGCCAGACCATCTCAAGACCCGCGGCTGGATCTAATCTCTTGCATCTCTGTTGTTAAAACGGGATATATAATTAATTTTTGGTGTATCTAACGGTCAGTCTTTGGACATTTGAACCTATATAATTTGTTCTCAGGTGTTTTTGACTGATTGCAAGTAAGTTTAATTAATTTATGACCGTAAATAATGTAATATCGCACTGATCCTGCGTGTTTGGCTGATTGCTTTTGTTTTAAAGACGATAAATAAAGCAGAATGTTCTCCTACCTGTCCTGATATGTTCTTTCATTATGCAAACTTTACCTATATTTAACAGCAGAGATTTTGCCTGCTTCAAAGACTCTAGAATACACTTTTTTGTCAAGACAAAGCCAATATACAGATCCTCCCTCGTCAGAGAAGCGGTAGAAAGTTGACAAAAGAAACGTGAGACTGAGAATGTGTTATTTGTCCACCTGGAATCAGACTAATCTTATATTAGCAGATATAAAGAGCACATGCTCTCTCTCTCCCTCTCTGTCTGTCTGCCTGTCAGCCTGTCACAGCTGATTCAGTGGAGGGACTAGAAAATCGATCATGTAAAAACTGACAAAAATTCGGACAAATATTGCGCTGCAAACAGCAAAACTATTTTAAACTTAGGCCTACCTTGGCAAATGACCATGGAATAAGCGGGATAATCAACAGCTTGCCGTGCGTTAAAGGATTTTAATGCACTCCGCTGCGCGTCGTGTGGTCCTTTGCCTCCACGTCGTGCATTAAAATCCTTTGACGCACGGCAAGCCGTTGATTATCCCTTACTTCAAGCAGGCTTTAAATGCATAGTTCATCCAAAAATGAACATTTACTAACCCCTAAAGTGGTTATGAACTTTTACATTCCTTTGTAAAAAGTCTTGGTGTTATTGTTTTAATTCTTCACTTTTGCTAATTGCTGAAGTTTTGTTCCTCGCCACGGTCACCACTGGCTTGCACGGTTCAAGACTTGTAGAGCTGTGCATCGATGGATTTGCTCTTCAGTGTTTGGACTCTCAGCAGTAAATATTAAACCTCACTGAACGGAACTAAACTGAACTTCAACACTGAAAACTGAACTGACACTGTTTCAATTTTTTATAATGCATGTGAAGCTGCTTTGACACAATCTACATTGTAAAAGCGCTATACAAATAAAAATGAATTGAACTGAACGTTGATCGCCAAATTAATGCGGTTGTCAAAATTAGTTTTTTTTTATCTTAGATATATTCCCAAGCTGAAGTCTGTCCTCTCTTTCAGTGACTTGGAGAAGGTTGTTCATGCCTTCATCTCTTCTCGTCTGGATTATTGCAACGCACTGTACCTGAGTGTGAGTCAGGCCTCTCTCTCTCTCGACTGCAGCTGGTCCAGAACTCAGCTGCCAGGCTTTTAACAGGCACAAAAGAAGGAGAGCACATCACACCTGTACTGGTTTTCTTACACCGACTACCAATCCAGTTTAGAATACAGTACAAAGCACTGTTGTATGTTTTGAAATCCCTCCACGACCTGGCCAGAGTATATTTCTGAGCTAATTAACAATTAACCAACATGTGAGATCTCTTCGCTCTAACGATCCACTCTTAAGTTCCACGATCACGCTTGAAATGTCGAGGTGATAGAGCTTTTTCAGTAGCAGCTCCAAGACTACAAGACGATCTTCCACTCTCCCTAAGATCATCTCCAACTTTTGAGCCTTTTCAGAGGTCACTGAAAACACACTTATCTTCTTTAGCTTTTAAATTATGTGTTGTGAGTTTATATTTTTTGGTTCCTTGCATGTTTTATGTGTTTTTATGTACAGCACTTTGTGGTTAGTTGAAAGTGCTCTAGAAATAAATTAAGTTGAGTTTCTTTCTTCTGTTGACCACAAGAGATATTTCAAAGAAAGCTGATGAGCATCGACTTCCATGGAAGGAAAAAACAAATACAATGGAAGTAAATGGTTACAGGTTTCCAGCTTTCTTCAAAATATCTTCCTTTTATGTTCAACAAAGTAAAGAAACAAGTGAAGGGAGAGTAAATGATGATAAAAAAGTGAATTTGTTGGTGAACTATCCCTTTAACCGCTTTTCCCTGAAGGCACTTGGCAACACTGGTCATAATAAGGCTTTAAAACACGTCTTCTCTGGTAAACATGACGTACAGAGCACAGAGTAGCCTAAATCTCTCCAAGTTTTGTCCGCTCTGGAACGATTTACGCTGGAAATCCCCCTGAAGGGTCTGGGTCTTCTTGAACATATATACGTGTACGTGCTGGAGCAGGGGGTTTCCCTAAACGACATGCTTCAAACACTAAACTAGGTGCTAATGAACTGGGTCCTGACAAAGTTTACTTTCCTGGGTTGAAGCCCACTGTACAATGCTCCCATTCAGCAGCTCTCAACCGTGGAAAGTATCTGTAAGGTAATCCCGTAAGAGTTTTTTTGCGAGACCTTTTCAAAATTTTCAATATGTTTCTCCGCCTGCTATGCGCTGCCAACGATAACACTAATATGCTTCAGCTGATACTAGCGATCGGCGCGGAAATTTGCATGAGGCAAAATGACATCCTTTCAGGAGTCTCTGGCATCAACGTCTAGACTTTTCTGCCTTATTACTCACCTGGTGCTCTTACAGCCTAAATATCCCGTTCTGCAGCGCTGCCAGGGCTCCTCACTGGGCACGAGGCCTGAAACAGAACCAAGCAGCCTTTTAGTGGACCTAAATGCACTGGGCCTTATTACAGGTGCGGCTAAATGTGAATGGCAAGGCTGTTTGGCTAAAGGATTGTGGATGTTTGACGTTACTTGTTGTTTATTTTCACTGTTTGTGCATGTAATGAGATTTCAGACCATCGGGATGATGTCTGGTTTTGCTGGACTTGCCAATAACTACCTGCTTAGACAGAAAAGGAATGTCTGTCTGACAAAATGGCAACAAACCAAGGTTATTAGCGGTTAGCATTTATTTTTCAGGAGTCAAATTTGTTATTTTCTTTAATAATTTAATAGTACCATCAGTTTACACATCCTTTTAACACCCCTTTTCCCCTCCCCTTCCCAACAGCGGGAGTTGCAGTAATTAGATGTTGCTATGATAAATCCAGTAAATACAGATGAATAATATAAACTCAATAAATAATAATACATTAGAGCTGCAAGCAGCGGTGAAAGGGACCACGCACCGGGGCTTATCACCACCCGGTGGCCTTAATGCACATTGGACAATAATAATTTAAGCTGATAAATAAAAAACTGACAATGTTAGCTATTTGTGTATATTCACGTACGGTTTTGCCTTCCTTTCTCTCTTCTGTTGTGTACTCTGTCCTGTCCTGGGTGTGCGACCATTGGTCGAGCAGGCTGTCAATCACCATTATGACGCACTCGGCGCACCAATCAGGAGCTGGTCTGGCACGTTTAAAAGGCGTTCGCTTGCGCTGTTCAGCTGGAGCGCTTGGGTCGCCACCAAACTCGTGCGGTGCGTCCCAAATCACATACTTGTGCATTCTACGCAATTTTGTAGTATAAATAGTGTAAGTAGTGCGTTCACGCTGAAAACTCTAAAAAATAATAAGTGCACTTTAATTACCCGGATGATGCACTCATTCAGCCGGTAAACTGAAGTGTGTATTGATGGACACTTCACGCACTAAACGACTGCAGCTTTGTGCACGTACTTTATTTATTTGGGATTGTGAAAGCAGTATTCTCCTACAAGAGTGATTATGCCGCCTCCTGATGGTGAATGCGGTTATACTCATGACAGGTATTATTTGGTATTTTGGTCATTTATTACATTAATTTGGCAACCGTCAAACGTCATCAGGGAAACGGCTTGAACTTCCACTTAGTATAAACACCATTAGTGTTCCATTTGGGACAGCACTACATACATTTACTATGCTGTTGAGTGTGTAAGTGCGTAAGTACATAGTGCATAAGTGCATAGTGTATAGTGTGCCATTTGGGACGCAGCTCGCATTTGTGTTCGTATTGGTTTTGCTGCTGTTGTTTAGTTGGTCTCTCGTCTAAGTGCTGTGTTTAATAGACAAGTTTATGCAGCTCAATTTATCTGATTATTAAGCCGAATGATCTTTATGAGAATTGGATCATCAGATAAGCTCTTGTTTTGCTAATGGCTAACAGTGACTACGTTTACATGGACATCAATAATCAATGTATTTGCCTTAATCTAATCTTCAACTGTGCATGTGTAAACACAGATACAGGGACACTGGTTTGTTCAGTCACGTTGATCAGCTAGTTTGTCTTTTAAACTGACTCTGTGCTCAATTGTTAGCAGGAAATGAACGTTTATAAAATGTTAATATCGATTGGTACTGAATTCCAATATCATGACAACTCTAGAAGTCGCCATGGTGGATCAGTGATCACAGCCAATCAGACATTTCTGTTAAGCATGTGAATACAATGGCAAATCAGCGCTGTTTTAGAACGTGCTCAACAGCGCTCAAATGTTAGCAGGAAATGGACGTTTTTAAAATGACAGTATCGATTGGTACCGAATTCCAGTATCGTGACAACTCTAGAGGTCGCCACAGTGGATCAGTCATCACAGCCAAT
>CAIGQQ010033573.1:301381-314389 GCA_903798035.1 Danio albolineatus
ATGATCACCAGCAGGTTTCCTATGATTGTGATTATTGAAGAGGCGCTGAAAAGAATATATAGCAATATACGTGTTTCTAAAGGATAGACAAACTTCTGACAAGACCTGTTACTAAACTCATAACAGAGAAGAGGGTTTTCCCAGGTTTCAGTTTGGCTGATGTTGATAAGGCCATCCATTTATTCAGAGTTCACGTTCTGCAATGACAAAAAGGTTAGCTGTCAACACTTACAGACTTTTTCTACAGTTACTGTTGTTCTTCTACTGTTCTTACATAATATTCTAGTAGTTATTATTTCACACAAGTTATCAAAAATCTGTTACTCATAAACAAATAAACAAAAAGAAAATATAATGCATCTTAAAATAATCACTAGCATGACTTTACCCTCCAGGCAACAGCACTCTGTGTATTAGAGAGCCCAGATTTATAGTAAAGCAACTCCCAGCAGTACCTCCCTTTTGAGTCCTGTCACCAATTGTGGGGCTTTTTCTCCAAGATGGACATACGCTGTTAAACGTGTACAAAATATATTACATCTAACTTGAAAAGCATTTAACTTATTTTTTATTAAAGAATTGCGTTCACTATACAGTAGTTAGAAACAAAGAAACGTCATTTTTGATATACTTTGGTAAACTTGATTATTTTTCTAATTATTTATTGTCACTGCAACATTTTATTTTATTGATTTTATTTTGTGATGTGGTATTTTAATTAATAATTTTTTGATCAATTTTTTTGAAAGGTGCTATTCATTACTTTTACCACCAGATGGCCACAGTGTGCACACAATGCACAGGTTTGTTTAAAATCTCCATGAAAAAAGTTAGGATTGCCCTTTTTGCCCATATTGTGACGTACACTCAGTGTCCACTTTATTAGGTACACCTTACTAGTACCAGGCTGGACTCTGCCTTCAGAACTGCCTTAATCATCCGTGGCATAGATTCAACAAGGTACTGTAAATATTCCTCAGAGATTTTGGTCCATATTGACATGATAGCGTCACGCAGTTGCTGCAGATTTGTCGGCTGCACATCCATGATGCGAATCTCCCGTTCTACCACATCCCAAAGGTGCTCTATTGGATTGAGAACTGGTGACTGTGGAGGCCATTTGAGTACAGTGAATTCATTGTCATGTTCAATGTCTGAGATGATTCGTGCTTTATAATATGGCGCGTTATCCTGCAGGAAGTCGCCATCAGTAGATGGTACACTGTGGTCATAAAGGGATGGACATGGTCAGCAACAATACTGACACAATGCTCAATTGGTACTAATGGACCTAAAGTGTGGCAAGAAAATATCCCCCACACCATTACACCACCACCACCAGCCTGAACCGTTGATTCAAGGCAGGATGGATCCAAGCTTTTATGTTGTTGACACCAAATTCTGACCCTACCATTTGAATGTCGCAGCCAAAATTGACACTCATCAGACCAGACGTTTTTCAGTTTTCCAGGTGATCTTCTATTGTCCAATTTTGGTCAGCCTGTGTGAATTGTAGCCTCAGTTTCCTGTTCTTAGCTGACAGGAGGTGCACCCGGTGTGGTCTTCTGCTGATGTAGCCTATTTTCATCAGGGGTCACCACAGTGGAATGACATACCAACTTATCCAGCATATGTTTTATGCAGCGGATGCCCTTCTAGCTGCAACCCAGTACTGGCAAATGCTCTCATTCATAGTCATACACTACGGCTAATTTAGTTTATTCAGTTCACCTATAGCGCATGTCTTTGGACTGTGGGGGAAACTGGAGCACCCGGAGGAAACCCACGCCAACATGGGGTGAACAAGTCCACACAGAAATGCCAGTTGGTCCACCTTCTTGCTGTGAGGCAAATTATGCTTGTTCAATGTGATGATTATACTTGTGATTTATTAGGTGTTGTAAAATTTGAAGCTCCTAGTAAAACTAAACTTAATCTATATGCATTTACTGAAACAGATGGATCTCAAAGTTTAATAAAGTGTACTGACACACATTCATGCTCATCATAAATATTGTTTTAAAAATTCACACTAAGCTGATGATTGATTATAAAGCTTGTTTGGTGTGCTTTCCCTGAGCTCATAAGATCCTCGAGCCTGGGGCTCCCTCCCCTTTGCAGGACGAGAGGGGAGTTTGAGCTCAGGTAGATCTCAAGAACTCCCCTGCTGTAGTAGCTAATCAGGAGATAACTACTTACTTAAAGCACGTCTATAGTATCGATTTGGATTAGTCAATTAACTTAAGTTGCTTGTTTATAGACGGTGGGAGGAAACCGGGGAACCCGGGGGAAACCCACGTGAGCATGGAGAGAACGTGTACACTCGGCACAGAGACGTCGGCTGGCTTGGTAAGGACTAGAACCAGTGACGTTTTTGCTGTGTGGCAACAGTGCTAACCACTGGGCCACCATGCCACCCATCTAAGAAAGGAGGAGGAGTAGGGGTGAAGATGGCTGTGATAAATGAAGATGGCTGTGATATGGAACTTACTGTATTCATAGTGGTTTAGGAATCATCTGATTGGTCAATCATAAGTTGGAACATAATGTAGGACCAGCTGCAAGCAATTATAAGCATGTGATCCTCTCGAAATTAGTTTAAAATGCATGTATTAGCAAAAAAATGCATGTATTTAACCTACACAATTTTTATATAGTGGCTAAGTGAGCGAATAGAAGTCTTTTTATCAGTGTTAAGAAAAAAGCGTTGCTTTTCATACATAAAACACCTTTTTTATGAAGATCCTTATAATATGTTATGAATATACGACCAATTTATCACTTGTTATGGGTGACGTCACGCAGCTCTATCAAACTGTATGGGGAGACTCAACAAATGGCAATAATAAATGTTTAAAAAGCGATGTAATATTATATAAATAATATAATAAATCTCAATCAATATAAGGGATAATCAATGGCTTGCCGTGCATTAAAATCAACGCGCAGCGTGTGGTCGCCTCCGCGAAGTGCTTTAAAATCCTTTAACACACGGCAAGCCGTTGATTATCCCGCTTATTCCATGGTCATTTGCCAAGGTAGGCCTAAGTTTAAAATAGTTATGGTCTGTGCAGTGCAATATTTGTCTGAATTTTTTTTTGTCAGTTTTTTACATGTTACAGGCAAACAGAGAGACAGAGAGAGCATGTGTGTGCTGTTTAAACCTGCTAATATTATTAAGATGCGATTTCATCAGTCCGATCACAGGTGGACAAATAGTCACACGTTTCTTTTGTCTTTTTACCGCTTCTCTGGCAAGGGAGGATCTGTATAATAGCTTTTTTCCCCTTAACATTACCTTTAATACTGCGAAAGCTGGCCTACCTACAGTATAGCAGAATTTCCACGATTTATATTTCATAATAATAATACAAATCTTATAAAAGGTACCATATCAATTAAATACACATTTTTAAGTGTACTCTAGAGTCTTTGAAGCAGCCAAAGTCTATTTTTTAGAAATCTCTGCTGTTAAATATAGGTAAATTTTGCATAATGAAAAAACATATCAGGACAGGTAGGAGAACATTCTACTTATATATATATCCATGCCCATATTATCTCCATATATTATATCCATATTATCAGATGGCCAGAAAGTGATTAATTTTGTATAAATTGTTAAAATGTTGGTGTCTGTAAGGCAGCAGTAAGTCCAGAGACTGTTGTGTACACCATGATTTTATATAAAATTCACTTTAATGTGTGATATGACTAAAAAGTGGTCATAATCGAATATTTTCTCAATTCAAATGAGTAGCGGCTTGGACCCGGAAACAGCATTTCATGTGTCATGACTCAACAAGTGGATAAAAACTTTATTTTATCAGTGTTTCAGTAAGGGTGTTAAATCTCACAGTTGAAATGCCTAAAGTGGATGCAAAACATTCTCAAGGACATTTCTGTTTATTTACATGTATACAGTATTTACACAAAACTGTTGTCTCTACTCATGTCGTCCCATTAAGTCAAGCTGTGAAGAGTTCACATGAAATATTTTGGCCAACAGAATGATTCTCAGAGCTTTTCTAAACCACCTATAAAAGAATGCATAGACAAAAGGGTTGCACAGAGAATTAAAATACCCAATCCACAAAAGCACATCAAATACAGCTGGTGATATTGTGTAATCGATGAAAGGATCCACTAAATTGCAGAAGAAAAAGGGCGAGATGCTTATAAAAAACACCCCCATGATGAAAGACAGTGTTTTAGTGGCCTTCCCCTCACTTTTGTTCACAGATAAGCTGTTTTTCTTGCTTCCATGTGTTGAGTTTTGCATAGATTTGGACTGTCTTCGTGCTACAAGGAGAATTTTTAGATATATACTGACAGCGATTACTGCAGGAAGGCCGAAAGCAAGAAACGAAGACGTAATACTTGCTGCAGGGGTTTGAAATATAATGCAAGCTCCATCACAAGCTACATTATCAAAATAAAAGTCTTCCGACCCCATTATATTGAGTTGCAGAAATACCATAGAAAATCCAACAAAGGCCGCCAGACCCCAGCTTAGAGAGATCATGGTGAAGGAAATAGGCGGTGTGATTTTACTTCGATATTGAAGAGGGTGGCATACAGCATAATAGCGATCAATAGAGATGAAGGATATGTGCAAAAGAGATGTGATGCATAGCGTAATATCGACGCTGCTGTGTATTTTACAGAACAAGTCTCCCAGATACCAGCAGGTCTGGATAGAGCGCAGCATGCTGGGAGGCATCACGACTCCTCCGATTAACAGATCGGCCACTGCCAGAGACAAGATGAGGTAGTTGGTCGGTGTGTGAAGCTGCTTGAAATGAAGGATGGCTATGATGACCAGCAGGTTCCCGCATACTGTTGTGAGCGCTATGGCACTGAAGAACAAGTAGAGCAAAATCTGGACCTCAGATGGGTAAACAAATCTCACACAGGAGTTGTTGATCGACTCAAAGCAGAGAACAAGCCCGCTGTCAAATTGAGTCTGTGTTGAATTGCTTAGGTCCATCTCTGGCTGGACATTGTCTGTTAGAAAACCAACAAACGTAGATCGATTCATACATTGCGTCATTGAATTAATTTTAACATACATTGAAAACATGTCTTACCAATATCATAAGGTCAACAGATAATTATTTATTATACTTCATCACAGATGTTCTGTTTAAAATAAGCTTAAGTTCGCATCTATGAGTAAGCTAACTCTCATTATTAGTCAATTGATTAAGTTAGCTCAGGGGTGCTCAACCCTGCTCCTGGAGATCGACCTTCCTGGTGTGTTCAGCTCCTACCCTGATCAAACACACCTGAACTAATTAATTAGGACCTGAACAGCACTAGATAATTACAGGCAGGTGTGTTTGATATGAGTTGCAAGTGAAATCTACAGGACGGTCGATCTCCAGGAGCAGGGTTGGTCACTGCTGAGTTAGCTAGTTGACATTGTCTATAGCAGGGGTGTCCAAACTCAGTCCTGGAGGGCCGGTGTCCTGAAAAGTTTAGCTCTAACCCTAATCAAACACACCTGAACCAGCTGATCAAACTCTTACTAGATATACTAGAGACTTTCTGGCAGGTGTGTTGAAGCAAGTTGGAGATAAACTCTTCAGTACAGCGGCCCTCCAGGACCACTGGTGTATAGACTGTTTAAAGTGTAACCAGACAATCTACTAATACTTTAAATTAATAATTCACCCAAAAATAGTAAAAATCCTCTTCATTTACGATGAATTAACATGAATTTCTTTCAATTGTTGAACACAAAGCAAGATATTCTGAAAATATCTTTGAGTCTATACATCTATAGTAGGGACAAAACATGCTATCAATGTCAATGGCTGTTTTTTTTTTCTAAATCCTTCAGGATATCTTCCTCTGTGTTCAACAGAAGAAGAAACAAACACAAACAGGTTTGGAAAAAGTGGAGGATGAGTAATTGATGACAGAATTTTTAAATTTTTTTGGATGAACTGTCCCTTTAATTACATCTAGTTGACACATAAGTTATTTAAAATCCAAAAACCTTCTAAAGCGAACCAGCAAAATAAACCGTTACCATTACATTAGATTTCATAGCCATGTCCACACAAGAATAGTATCAGCCTTGCAGCATGAATGTAAACCATACCATTAGACATTCGTAGCATATATCTTTCCACAGCATATAAGAGCGAATGACCAGAAAGCTTATATTTATATCTCTTTCACCCCTCCTGCATTGCATCACTACCGTCACTACATTCATCATCTGTCAGCATTTCCCACAAGATCTTCCTCTATGTGGATAGTGAATTGGACGAATCAACGAACGCAGGCTGTTAAGCTCTTATTTGACTTCATATTTGTTTATTTTGTGTTTCTGAAGTATATTAAAGCTAGTTTAATTTCTTGAATAGACATTTGTCTATTCTTCTGACAAATGGATTTGTATGTTTTGTGTAATTTTGCCCCTGTCCCAGACCAAGGATTTAAATTTAATAATAAGAAAGCTCTTTAAGAAAAATAAATCACACTTCAGGAAATATGAAAGCATTATTTTAAATCATAATCCTTCGTATGTTTAATGTAAAAACAAGTCATTTTACTGCAATTTACAACTGTCCCATCGTGACCGAGATTTCATGCTCATCAGAGACAAGGTATTGATTATTATGGTTAACTTCAACCATAAAACGAAAGTCATTTTTTGGCTTGAAACTCATTTAAATGTCACATTGGGGTAAAAATATATATAATAGGTTGAAAATAAACACCACTAACTTTTCCAAAGCATGCTTATCAATGAAAGGAGACTCATACATCCATAACGTGCAACTCCAGGTGTGCCCATATAATTGTCCATATTGGTTTGGATTTGAAGATGCCAACTAGATAAATTTAATATAAGTGTGGTGAGTACCAGCTGGAATGCCTGTAAGACTATATCTAGAGGGCACTAGACTAGACTTATGTTGCACTAAAGCAACTTGAGACACTAGCTATGTTTCCATCCAAAAATGTGAATAAACATAATGCGCAAAAAAAACTGGAATCTCGCATAAAAGACGTGAGAATAAAGCAGCGTTTCCATCCAATGAGTCAAAGCAAACAAATTTGTCACTTCCTGATTATATGGCGCCAAATATCAACAGTAAAAACAGAATTAGCTGTGGTAGGAGAAGCTGTGTGAATCTTTTCATCATTTAATAAATGACTTAAACTTCAGAAGGCAATCCTGACACGCAGTGAACATGTGGTGGCGTTTGAAGGCGTTCCAAAACAACATTTCAGATGATTTACAATGTGCTCAGCTTGCTGGTTTGTTCATTCACACATATTTTTATCATCACATGATCTCTTACAACAAAATCACGAGACTTTTTTAATGCGCATACTGGAATTTGTTCAGTAAAAGTGTTTCCCATAGTTTACACACCTTATTTAGTTTTTTCCAGACTCTGATTCAGACAAACTACTCTGCTCGCATACTGTTTTTAACCTACTATGTAGCATAGAAGTGTGCAATAGTATGGGACTTAGCGGCAGTCATTGCTGATTCTTGTTTTTGTTAATTTCTGTTACTAATACTGAGGAACAAATACTTAATTTACAACTTACAAACATGTCATGTGACTTACACATGGTCATGTGATACATGTTTTCAGCTGTTTCATGGTAAGAAAACAATACTGTAAACAACCAGGGTTTTTTTAAATAGCAGAATAAAGAACCTCATATGTGTTTTGTACAGTAAATAATGACAGAATTGTCATTTTTGGGTGAACTATCCCTTTAAGCCCTGCTCACACTGTTAGATTTTGACCTCGATATGGTCGTATGGGACAAATTTTGGAAATCCTAAAACAGTGGTCCTCAACCTATTTATAACCGCAGACTGGTCAACGCTTGACAATTTTACCACGGACCAGGCGAAGGGGTGGGGGTGTGTTGTGGTGGTGGTGGGGGGTGTTTCTTGGTTGTAGGTTTCTAAGTGACCATCAAACGTTTTCAAACAGTTTGGATGACAAGCTGACAAAACATCACTGTCACTCTGATACAAGTTTTATTTATGGAGAAAATTACAAAGCACTGCAGTGTTTGGGTGTTCGGTGTTTGTCTGAGATAATTAGACTACTGAAACGTGTATATTCCATACAAGCTAAAGCTGATCGGTCAATTCTTGTCACGTGACTTGCGGTAGACTCTGGGAATTCATTCACTGTATGCATCTGGAAGGTGCAAGCATGAAAGCACCTCCATTGAAAACAACAAACTTGTGCGATCTCCAGCTGTTTACCTTCTTGCACAGACATGGTGGATTCACCTGAATTGTTGACAAATGCGTTGGGGATGCAATTCTTGGGTCCAGTTCGTGGGTCCTTCACTGGGCCTTTCCCCCTGAGCAGAAAACTTTCCAAAGATGTCTATTTCTTAGTCTTTTTGCTGCTTGTGGGTTAAATTTGGGCACTCGAGTGACCGAGATGTTACCAAGAGAATACAGTCATTTTTCAAAATAAAAGACTTTTCAAAATAAAATATCTTTCAGACTCAGATAATAAATAAAACAGAAATAATTAATGATTTCTTGTGCGGCCCGGTACCAATTGATTCACGGACCGATACCGGTCTGCTGCCTGGTGGTTTAGGACCACTCTCCTAAAAGATTCCTACAATCCTAGGCTAAAATCTGTGGTATTTAATTGTTGGTTTGACCTGTTCACTGAAAGCTGATTAATGGCTGTTGCGATAAAATTTTACTTCCAATATAGTTCTGGCAGCATCAGAAGATTTCATAAACGTTTAGGAACGTTTTCTTACAATTAGCATCAAACCATGAACAAATAGCAGCGCCAAATCTACTGTAATGATGCATGCAGTGCAACAACGTCAAACAACATCAGTTTTCTTTCTGGCTTCATTATTATCCCATGTTTTGAGTACAATTAATGATACGATTGTTTATACAGTAATTGCTATTAAGTATCATTCCAGAATGCGGGATAGTGAACGTGTCATGGATTGAAGACATCATACTTCAAATTATTCTTGTGCGTGTGTTTGTTTGGTGTGTCTTGATTGTAGTTCAGTCTGATTCAGATCGTTTTGTCATTCTAGAACAGTTTTAAAACTAAAAAGCATTAATGTAAAAAGGACCTCAGTATTCCAAAAGTGGGACAACTAGCAGACCCCTGATGTACACACGTCTTGGCATACAGGCTATGGTCTAAATTAGCACTACTGTGGCTTAAGGAATTTGCATAGGCCCTTAAAATGATTGACATTGACCATTTTCAGCCTGTAAACAATGATGGTCAATCATTTATGAAAAAATAAAGGTAGATTTTATTATCATGCATACAGTAGATCATAGTTGCAATATAGACCATTGCATTTGAAACAAGGTAAATGCATCATGCAGTTAAGCAGTTTTAAATTTGTGAAATATTAATGTTTCATTAGAAGAGTATTGTAGCAATGTTCTTAAAATCCTAAGCAGATGTTGTTTGATTCCTCCAGTGGATCCGTGACCTCATAGAGGTGTAACGTCTGTCTCTAGAGAAGTCCTGTTGTGTAAATATCTAGTAGTTAGTATCATGTCTTCACCTAAAAATATTTGCAAGCTGAGGGACTTATTAAATGTGTTAAACTTGTTTGTAAATAATCTGTTTATCAGCGCGTTCACACCTGTCCTCATTAAACTACAGAAGGATCACACATTATTCTGATTGATCCCTACAGGAGTGAAAAGACTCGCCTGAGCATCTGGAGTTACATCATTGTGTTGATGCTAATTAGATAATAAAGTCAACAAGCAACCAGTCTAGTGAAGTTTACAAAAGTCTGATTAGAGTTTAAACTATATTAAAAAAGAAAAAAAAGAATGAGAAAATAAGATGTAACAGCCTTTATAGTGTTTTTGCATAAAACTGCATTCATACTGTTGTTAGAAACAATGCATAATGGTCAAGAACACTATTTGCATAAAAATAGCTCTGTTACAAAACTCAGTAGGAAATCTTCTACTGATATAGTATTGATACACTGTATAATTTGGACACTTCCAACAGGTGGATTATTATTATTATTTTTTATTTAACCCAAGGTTGTCCATATTGTATTCAAATTGGGTTCTAATAACTCAGTATGTTTAAAGTGCATCAATAAAATATCCCCACTATATTATAGAACAGAGCTATTTTTATGCTAATTTTATGACCATATATAATAGGCCTTGATTTCTTTTCCCCAAATTTGGACAAAAATAATTTTAGTGTAGTGGATTATAGTGTAGTTAACCTGGACTTGACCTGGACCTGTGTCCTCCATTTCCAGTTGATTGCCACCATTGACTTCCATGTCCAGTTGATGGTCACCATTGACTTTCCTGTCTAGTTAATGAAAACATTTGAGTTCCACTTCCAGTTGATGGTCATCAATGACTTCCATTTCTAGCTGATGGTCACCATTGACTTCCACTTCCAGTTGATGGTCACCATTCTCTCCATGACTTCTAGTTCCAGTTGATGGTCACAATTGACTCCCACTTAACGGTGATTGTCACCATTGACCACTCGGTCTAGTTAATGAAAACCTTTGCGTTCCACTTTCAGTTGATGGTCACAATTGACTCACTCTTTCAGTTGATGGTCACCATTCACTTCAACTTCCAGCTAATGGTCACAATTGACTTCCACTTCAAGCTGATGTTCACCATTGACTTACACATATAGTTAATAGAATATTTTGACTTTCATATCAAGTTGATGATCACCATTGCCTTCCACTTCCAGTTGATGTTCACCATTGACTTACACATATAGTTAATCGAATATTTTGACTTTCACATCAAGTTGATGATCACCATTGCCTTCCACTTCCAGTTGATGGTCACAAGTGACTCCCGCTTCCAATTGATGGTCACCATTCACTTCCAGGACTAGTTAATGAGAACATTTGACTTCCACTTCCAGTTGATGGTCATCATCGGCTTCTATTTCTAGCTGAAGGTCACCATTTACTTCCACTTCCAGTTGACGGGCACCATTCACTTTCACCTCCAGTTGATTTCCAGGTCCAGTTGATGGTCACAATTGACTCCCACTTCCAGTTGATGGTCACTATTGACTTCCAGGTCTAGTTAATGGAAACCTTTGACTTCCAGTTCCAGTTGATGGCCACCATTAACTTCCACTTACTGTTGATGGTCAAAAGTGACTCCCACTTCCAGTTGATGGTCACCATTGACTTCTACTTTCAGTTGATGGTCCCCATTGACTTCTACTTTCAGTTAATGGTCACCATTCACTTACACATCTAGTTAACAGTAACTTTTGACTTCCACTTCAAGTTGATGATCACCATTGACTTCCATTTCCAGCTGATGTTCACCATTGACTTCCACTTCCACTTGATGGTTACAATTGACTCCCACTTCCAGTTGATTGCCACCATTGACTTCCACTTCCAGTTGATGGTCACTATTGACTTCCAGGTCTAGTTAATAGAAACCTTTAACTTCCACTTCCAGTTGATGGCCACCATTGACTTTTACTTCCAGCTGATGTTCACCACTGACCTCCACCTCCAGTTGATAGTCACCATTGACTCCCACTTCCAGTTGATGGTCACCATTCACTTCCGGGACTAGTTAATGACAACCTTTGACTTCCACTTCCTGTTGATGGTCATCATTGACTTCTATTTCCATATGGTTACTATATGGTTACTATTTACTTCCACTTCCAATTGACGGGCACCATTCACTTCCACCTCCAGTTGATGGTCACCATTGATTTCCAGGTCCAGTTGATGGTTACAATTGACTCCCACTTCCAGTTGATGGTCACTATTGACTTCCAGGTCTAGTTAATGAAAACCTTTGACTTCCAGTTCCAGTTGATGGCCACCATTCACTTCCACTTACAGTTGATGTTCACCATTCTCTTCCACTTACAGTTGATGGTCACAATTGACTCCCACTTCCAATTGATGGTCACCATTGACTTCTACTTTCAGTTGATGGTCACCATTCACTTACACATCTAGTTATCAGAAACGTTTGACTTCCACTTCAAGTTGATGATCACCATTGACTTCTACTTCCACTTGATGGTCACAATTGACTCCCACTTCCAGTTGATGGTCACCATTGACTTCCAAGTCTAGTTAATGGAAACCTTTGACTTCCACTTCCAGTTGATGGCCACCATTGACCTCCACTTTCAGTTGATGGTCACCATTGACTTCCAGGTTAATGGAAACCTTTAACTTCCACTTCCAGTTGATGGCCGCCATTGACTTTCACTTCCAGCTGATGTTCACCACTAACTTCCACCTCCAGTTGATAGTCACCATTGACTCCAACTTCCAGTTGATGGTCACAATTGACTTCCACTTCCAGCTAATGGTCACTATTGACTCCAACTTTCAGTCTATGGTCACAGTTGACTCCCATTTCTAGTTGATGGTCCCCATTGACTTCCAGGTCTAGTTAATGGAAACCTTTGACTTCCACTTCCATTTGATGGTCACCTTTGACTCCCACTTCAAGTTGACACACACCATTGACCTCCACTTCTAGCTAATGGTCACAATTGACTTCCGCTTCTAGTTGATGGTGACTATTGACTTCTGTGTCTAGTTAATAAAAACCTTTGACTTCCAGTTGATGGCCACCATTGGCCTCCACTTTCAGTTGATGGTCACCATTGACTCCAATATCCAGAATAATTGGTCAGCATTGACTTCCACTTTAATTGATGGTTACCATTCATTTCCAAAGAATTCTTTGAATTACAGGAATAAATTACAAACATTTTGAAAATCAACCGCAGATATTGAGATAGTAATCTATGTACCACAATAGAGAATGGTAAAACTGAAATTGTGTACGTATATTTCAAGTACTTGACTGTCATTTGCTGCCTTGTCATGTAGGAGGGTCAGAGAAGATGATGAAGAGTATTTAAGGTGCATCTTTAAAGTAGCTAAACACTAAATGTGGCAGGATGGATTTATCATCACAAGAATACGATCCCTCTCAGTTTT
>CAIGQQ010033573.1:318800-353683 GCA_903798035.1 Danio albolineatus
CCTGTATATGTCCAAAATGACAACCAGAAAAGCTCTGATCTGCATAGGTTTAGGATGGACTGCGTCTATCTGTTATAATCTTGTACCAGTGATTTGGGGAATTTCAGACCCGACAGGAGCTGTTGTGGTCTGTTTAAGGGAATGTGCAGTGGCTGTAAGCAATTTGTGGGGTCCCGCTGACGTTATAGTGAGCTTTATTGCCCCATGTATTATGATGTAAATTCTGTACATAAGAATTCTCACAGTGGCCTTAAGACAAGCCAAAGCCATTTCCAACATGACAAAGAGAAATGGATCTCAGCCATCCCGAAAATCGGAGGTAAAGGCAACCAAAACATTAAGCACTATTGTCTTAGTTTATTTTATTTGCTGGATTCCCTGGTATGTAATTATGCTGAATATGGAACAATTTAACAAGTTGCCTTTGAGCATTTCTGCTTTTTTGTGTTTATTTTACAGTAATTCATGTATCAATCCCTTTATATATGCAATATCTTACCCCTGGTTCAAAAGGTCAGTGAAACTTGTTGTTAGCCTGAAAATTCTGCAGGCAGCAAGTAACCACTTGAACTTATTTGCTGAAAACTGTTAATATTAAATACTAATTAGTACTAAATATTCATTTTGATTGTCTTCTTTGGCCTTTAAATCTATTGCCTAGCATGATGCAAAAAGACAATAACTTAAAACTGAATCTCTGAACTATAATGTGTACCCTTATGAAAAAGAAGTTCACTCTAGTACACCATTCGAATACTTAGACAAAAAAGAAAGTACGCTTTCAGTGTACTTTTCTATTTACTTCTCTAATATGTACTTCCCTTGAGGAAAAAAAAGTTGATTAAAGTGTACTATTAGTATACTATTTTAAAGCAGAAAAAAGTAACTTACATTCTACACTTCTGATGTACACTGTAAAAAATACATCCGTAAAATTTACGGTAAATAAAACAGCAGCTGTGATTGCCAGTATTTCACAGTTAAACATATACGGTACAAACCGTAAAAGTAATTTCTCATGTTTACAGTAAACTACCGTATTTCATTAATTCATAGAGGTGATGTGTCTGTATTTTGAATTACCAACATCTACACGTCATTTGTTACACAGATAAACATGTTAGCACAGCTATATGCAGATGGTGATGAGGAAGTTACATAATGAACCAATGCTCATCACAAACAACTCTTCCCACAAGCAGAAAAGTGTATGAGCTTATATAGAAGTTGCTCAGTGTCATTCACACAGCTACTAAACACCAGTATGGTAACACACTTCTAATTAAAGTCATGAAATTAACATTGTTTATCAACATTAGATGTCACATAAATCTCTAATGTACATTACTCATGGTGTAACAACTAAAAAGATCCATAGTAATGTCGACATATTGCAGGGAATTCTGGGAAAGTCGATTTACGGTTGTTTGTTTTACATTACTTTGCAATTTTTTACAGTGTACTTCTCCGAAATGTACTTTAAGTATTGTACTTTAGGTAAAAGTAAGTTTACTTGACTTGACATTTACTAATTAAGAAGTCTTAGTATCTATACTTGTTCATTGACATGCTGTAGTCAACAGTAAATTAGATCAATGTGTCTTTCAAAATAGTCTTAAACCCGACTGGGTGTTGTTCAAAAGTTTTAGGACATTCATTCATTTTCCTTCGGCTTAGTCTGTTTATTCATCAGGGGAATGAACCACCAACTTATCCAGCATATGTTTTACACAGCGGATGCATTTCCATCTGCAACCCAGTACTGGAAAACATCCATACACTCTCACATTTACATCACATACACTACAGCCAATTTAGTTTATTCAATTCACCTATAACACGTGTGTTTGGACTGTGGCGGAAATCAGAGCACCCGGAGAAAACCCACACCAACACTGGGAGAACATGCAAACTCCACACAGAAATGCCAGTTAACCCAGCCGGGACTCGAACCAGCAACCTTCTCACTGTGAGGTGACAGCATTAACCACTAAGCCACCATGTCGCCCAGTTTTAAGCCAACTGTAATGAGTTTTTGATCTATTTGAAATGTTGACTACTGTATACCTAAAAGTATAATTACATATTCTACTTGGTTTGTAGTTGATTTACTCCTTTGATTGAGTGGCCTATTATATATTTTTGCGTAAAGTAATGAAATCTGCCCTACGCAATTGCGGTTTTTAAAGAAACTTTTTGGTGCGTTAATCTAGTCAATACTACTTTCGTTCAAAGTAGTAGTGATTCGCACTCATCAATTGCTTCGTGTTGTTTTTATTTTTACATTCTCTGGGTGACTCAATGACACAAAGTTTTCGGCACAATACCTTCCTCAGTGTGTTTAAAATATTATATATTTTTCTCACATACAGTAATATGACATTTTCCCCAAAGTTTCAGAGATAAAGCTTGGGGCTAGCCTGAAACTAAACTGAAAATAACGTGCAGTGACAAATCTTAAAGTACATCCATGTCATTAGTGTTACTGTATGTATTTTTTATTAAAAGCTGCTTAAATGCTGGTGAAAAACAAACATGCTAAGTATTCATGCAGTTAGACTAATTGTATAGAGTTCGGGAACGTGTCATAAGCAACGCAATACATTCTGGGTGTTTATGACAAGGGAGCCAAATTCCCATCGATCTCTATTGATTAAATGTATCATATATACACTGAACAGCAATAAACCATAAGTGGTCATACTACATTTAATGATTTTAAAATCATATATGGAGATGTTTTCTTGTCATAGCTCTGTCAGTTATGGATAAACTCGTTCTTTTATTTGATCCGTTCTGCATCTGTGCTCAGTTTCTGCAGTTACACTTCACCATTGGAGACAGAACGAATGAATGAAATGGATATTATCAGCTTCTTAGACAAACAATTAGTGTTTATAAAGATATATACACATTAAAGCATTTTATTTTGAGTGCTTGTGAGATGTTTTTCAAAAGACATTACTATAAAACAGTTGTTTTTTCTGTTGTCATTTCCCCTGGTTTACATTGAGCGCTCCTGCGTTTGTTATCTCTGGCTCTGGATGGCCAGTCGTCCACTGCACTTTGGTCCCACATTCATTTCAAAGAAGCGCTACCCTGTACTAAAATGGCGGCTCTGTTGACGCATTATTTCCAATAAACAACAATAACGTAGGCGACGTCTAAAGTAAATATCCATGCTAATAGTTTAATAACATATGATAAAGGGAAATCACCAAGCAACCCCGCCACATTGTCTGGTGACCCCCACTTTAGGGAACCACTCGCTAGTAGCCTACATCAGGGGCGCCGCTAAGGGGGGGAAAGTTAGGACGATTCTAAGGGCCCGTGCACTCTAGGGGGCCCACAGAGATCTGCTTTATAATTAATAACAGTACTATAATGTAATTATTAATGTATCTCTAAATTACAAGTAAAACAATTTATTAGAAATAACTAAAAATACAATTTATATCTGCCCCTCGTGTCTGTCACATCGGTCACTGTCAAATTGCACCCCCCCCCCTTTCACTGAATGGTTCAGTCCGTCAGTAGCGGGAAGAGAGATGCTTGAGTGCGATCGTCAGGTAAACAGCGCCTCCCGATGGTGAATGCGGTTATACTCATGCTGGTATTATTTTGTATTTTGGTCATTTATTTCATTAGCTTCATCCCAAAAAACACACTATACATTAAATCAATAAGACACAAAATTATATTACAATGAGACCCATAAATAAGAAATGTTCTTTTGTTTAAACTGACCATTACTTATTTATAATACATATTTATAATAACAGAGTGCAAATTTCCAGCACAGTGCAAACCAAATAAACACAACATAAATAAACTTGAAACAGTCTGTTGATTAACCTGACAGTAATTTAAATTCCAAGTGCCAAACGCCTGGCCTTCTTGCTTGCAAAATCCTCAACCAAAGTGTATTGCACATTGTGACACTATTGCAGTACAATTATTTAAATAGTGACACACTGGTGTTTTGTGTGTTTAGAAATGTAAAAATTTCAGTGAATATTTGATTGCTGTTCCTGTTTTTGTACTACATTTCCATTTGAACAATAAATCATCTGCTAGCTACAGTCATGGCCGTTCTCTTACTAAATACTGATAAGTAGTGGACAAAATCAATAATAAAATGCATAGGTCAGTATAACTACATTGCAGAGAAAGAGTTTGGATAGCTAGCTTGGTAGTAGGGGGCCCGTCCTCATATTTTTTCATGGGGCCCAAAATTGCTAGCGGCGCCCCTGATCTAGTGTATGTTTCTGAACACACGCGGAAGGTAGTGGAGAAGTCACGTGACCCGCGCGTCAAAGAAATCAGCTGAGGGCTCGGAGTTTCACTCAGGAAATCCAGGTAAACCGAACAACCAAAGTACATATTAAAGTAAACGATGCGTCTTTATACACTGTACAGGTATGATGACTTAACGTAAATAGTTTTTGATGTTAGTTTAAAGAGAAGTCTGTAAACAAGCAAATGCAAAGTTCATTCACTGGAGCATATTTGTTGACAGCGCGATGTTGGTTTATTTGACAAGAAACTACTCTTTAATATTCCCGATTGCTAATGTTTGGTGTGTGTGTCAGCAAAGTTACGATAATAACTCTTTGATTTTATAAATTAATGCGTGTTTGTGAGTTTGACAGCCGTGATTTCCGCATTCTTTCGTTTTGCAGGTGCAGCACAGATCGGTGTTACTAACTTAGTCCACTGTTTATTACTAGCCTGCTAACTAATACACAACACTACTCCAGCTATTTTCGAGCCATTGCTGAGCTAATAAGACATATTTCAGACGAAACACGAATGTGAGCAACTATATATGGCATGTTTTCTCATAAATGCAAAATGACAACATTAATATCTATCAGCCCTCCAAATAGTATAGTATGTAATTGAGGTAAAGTTGGTTTATTATTCACACATTTAGACTTTCTTCTTAAAATATTTTTACAGAAAAATGTTATTTGCTAATACTAAACAGTCAAATCATATTAGCAGCCAATGACTATCAAAGTACAACATTGTTTATAGTCAATTAAATAGTGCTGATGTTGTTTTGGAGTCATATTTGCGTGTGATTTCAGACCGAATATTTAAAGTACCATGGTAAACAATACAGGGAGCATGTAACAAGTTGTCACTGAATGAATGTTAAACCAGGTTTTCCTCCTTCACCATCTATAGTTTGTGTAAGGCATGTTTACAACTCGTGAAAGTCTGTCAGTGACACTAGTAACGTCACAAAGTTCATATACAGTATGTTAATATATAAACTAATTTGTGGCATATAGACCATTTTGAGGGATATAAACAATAATAATGGTCCTAACCTATTTCCTGTTTTACATTTTTAATTTCTATAGCTTCAGAAAATCAAAAAAGTCCACATATTGGTAAATAATGTTATGATAGCTGTTTTAACTTCAAGAAATGATTCAATTCCTCTTGTTGCAGTTATGAAATAATTTGATAACAAGCTTATGTTCATGGGCCAGTGACATCGCCACATTGAAATGGTCTATAGGATCAAATAATGATAGTTGAATGTTATTGAAGGATCTAATTGATAAGTAATATGTAAAACACGTTTAATTAGTTTGCTTTAAGAGCAGTGTATACATGAATACATGTTATAAATAAATAAATTGTATATGCATATTATTATGTAACGCTGAATAAGAGATAATTGTGCGATCGTAGGCCTGTGAATAGATGTGATTTCTGCAAATGTGGTTTCTGTCTCTTTCGTTAAAGGCCTCCATCATGTATGGATCAAGAGAAGTTGATGCCAATGTGCTGGCACAGACTATAAGTTCAAATATCCAGAGAATAACACTGCTAAGTGAGTACATTTAATCTTATTTATGTGCTATAAAAACTGTATAGCTTACTATGTGTATATTAATATATATATATATATATATATATATATATATATATATATATATGAGCAATTCCAGCGTTATGGATGTAACATTTGCAGTAAAAACTCAAAACATTAACACACAGATTAGGTATATGTTAACATTATATTGAAACATCTGTTTACATTTTCCAAAACAAATACACACAGAATTATGGAATAATGATAATCACAAGGATAAGAGTCGGCTCTCTATAAAACAAAAATGATTGGTTTTATTTTAATTTACATTTTTGCATTTATGAGGAAAAAGCTTTGTTATTGATGTGACACTTTTCTGTTATGGATGTGACTGATGTGAAATTTCCACTTGTGAGATTTTGGTAAATCAAATATAATTGTTTGAAAACACTGACCGAGACATTTTTGAGTATTTGTACAGCACTGTAAAATACAAGCATACACCAAAAACATTAGAAGGGTTTCGCTATTTATGAAGACAACTTAATTTTTTCATGGCAAGGTTGACATTTGCATGGAATTGCTCAGATATATATTAATATACACATTGTAAGCTACACAGACACACACATATATATATATATATATATGTGTGTGTGTGTGTGTGTGTGTGTGTGTGTGTTGTTGCCATTATTATTTAAACACCTGTATCTTGGTTATTACATGTCTTTTTTTATGTTACTGTATATGCTAAGTGTCTACAACATGTTTTTTTCCCTGTGTTCACATACTGTAATTCAAAATAAAAGAAAAATTTGATGGAAAAAAAATTGAATAGCTTACGATAATGTATCGTCAATTTTTGCCCAAAAACATAACTGTTAGTAAACTACTACCTTAATAATTATGTCTAGACTTGACTTGTATTTTTAGCCACGCCTGAATGGTGGTGATGTTTCTGTTCTCACATCTTCATTTTCTTTGTTCAGTTGCATTCAGTTGTTCTCCATTTAACTGCTATGCAATTTAATGTGCTACATTCACAAAACCACAACATATAAAAAGTCAAGTATAAGCGGAACACGTTTGGTTATTAAGAAAACACTCCTTTCGGTAACCTGATGATATGGGAAGTGTTTAAAATATTTATTTGATCTTGCTTTTGTTTTCTAGCTAATGAAATCCAGCAGTTGATGAGACATCTTGGAACAGCGCAAGACACAAGTGACCTGCGACAGACATTGTGAGCTCAATACAAACATCTAGATCGAATCTAAGTAATTTATCACACATAAAATAAATCGAGATACATTGATTTATCCAATATTTATTTTTGCAACCAATTTTTGCATTCATTTCAAACCATCTGCGTTTTTGGCTATAGCATTAAACTGGTTAAATAGTTATTTAAAACACAATCAAATCAATTTTCCATTTTAATTACAAATGTTTCATATAATAGAATAGAATATAATATTTTAGTAAAATTGATATCAGTCAGAATTCTGTTGGTGTATCCCTAAAAATTAAAAAGTATTGCATGTTAATGCAAATAAATGTGTTTGTGTTTGTCAAAATGAATAGGCAGGAGAAACAGCAGAGTGTCAATCAACTTGCTAAAGTGACAGATAAATGCATGAAAGATTTCAGCTCTTTACCTGCGACTACAGAACAGGTACTCTCAAACTCATACTTCATCACATACAACATTCAGCATCCATGGACAAAACTTTACAATTTACTAATACAATGAAGCTTAATAGAATGAAATATACGTCTATAGTCAATTAATTGAGTCACCTTAAGTTTGTTATAGATCTTGATGTCTTTATTTATTCCATGGCACACAAAAAAGAAAAGACTTTGAAGAACATTTCACTGCCTCCAGATGTTCATTTTTGGGTGAACTCTATTCCTTTAACATTCTTTGTTCTGATACAGAGGCAAAGAAAGATCCAGCGAGAACGTCTTATCACTGAATTCTCCAACGTGCTGGCCATTTTCCAGAAAGCTCAGCGAGAGGTAGCAAAAAAAGAGAAGGAGTTTGTGGCTCGTGTCCGTGCAAGCTCCAGAGTTTCAGTGAGTTTTACTTATCATTTCTTGATATTAGGCCATATTTTCTATCCAGTAGAACATTACGTTTATACAGACTCTATTATCTTACATTGAAGTGCAAGTTTCTGATGTATTTTATAGTTATATACACATCACTTAAATGACACATGTTAAGTGATTTCTGTAATTGTATTGTATTTTTTTTATTGTTTTTATATATTAATACTTATTATATTTTGGTGCTGTAGCTGACTTCTAAAGCACTTCCCAAGTGACAGAAATTATGTTTTCCACTACAAGGGCATATTTGCTCACTTAGACTAATTTGCCGGCAGCTAGTTCTCTGCAACTCACGTGGTCGCCCGCTAAGGCTAAGCATGGCTGCGTCTAATCAGTACCTCGATGGGAGACCACATGGGAAAGCTAGGTTGCTGCTAGAAAGTGGTGTTAGTGAGACCAGCAGGAGGCGCTCAACCTGCAATCTGTGTGGGTCCTAACACCCCAGTACATTAAAAGGGACTCTATACTGCTCAGTGAGCGCTGTCTTTCAGATGAGACGTTAACCCGAGGTTGTGGTCATAAAACTGTGGTCGTTAAAAATACCAGGATGTCCTTTGAAAAAGAGTAGGGGTTTAAACCTGCCATTCTGGCCAAATTTGCCCAACTGGCCTCTGTCCATCATGGCTTCCTAACCATCCCCATATCATAATTGGCTCCTCCCCACCAATCAGCTGGTGTGTAGTGTGTGGTCTGGCGCAATATGGCTGCCGTTGCGTGGTGTATGAGGAGATTCCCCTAAAAATATGTAAAGAGCTTTGAGTGTCCAGAAAAGCATTTATTTAAAAAATAAATACATTTCGAGCACGCAGGGCATTTATGCTTGCATAAAACAATGCTATGAGATGCATGACTAAAAAATCACAGTTTTGCTGCCTCACCGATCCATACTACAGAAAGTAATTAACTTCTAATTATTCTCTTTAATTCCACAGGGTGGAGATATAGATGATGTGTTTGGAAAAGCTGCTCCTGCATTTCAAAGGTTAGTTAGATACTTTTATTCAGAAATTCAGACACCCAATAGCATCCCATACATAAAATCGTAGACACATAAGCACACACTCCGAATAGGAGGAGCTATTAATTAAATAAATAATGATTTCTTTCATTAATAATGTTGTCAATGACTAATATATGGAAAAACTGTGTAAAATGTCTATATGTGTTTTTGTTTTAGTGAGTTTAATGCTCAAGATCAGCGCTATGAGGAAAATATCACTGAAGAAGATCTGCAGCTCATTCAGGAAAGAGAATCTTCTATCAGACAGCTGGAGGTAAGGCCTGTTTTTTTACTGGGTATTACAGATCATTTTCGCTGATCTGAGCTAAGTTTCCATTTGTTTTTAACATTTAAATGAATCTCTTGTGGCCAATTTTGTTCAGATTTTGTGAAGACTCTTCCATCTTATTTCTTTAAGCTTTTCATGTTCAAATTTTGTGAAAACTCTTCCCTCTTATTTCTTTATGCTTTTCATGAACCATGAAAGTGTGCCCAATGTAACACATTTGCAGCACAAGCACTATTACTGTACATGAATGAACACATGATATGCCTCTTGAAAATGAGTGGAAAAGGAAGCAAAATATATGTGTTTTTGATCTAATACACTGAAGTCTAATCAATTGAAACCAACTGAATCACCAAATGAAGTCTAATTTACCAATTGTTTTGGTAAATTTTCTTACAAAATGTCCCATAACACTCGAAGAGGGTATTTGAAAGAGTAGATGGTCTTTTGTGGCTGTTCAACTTCAGTGGTTTAACTGTTCAGTTCAAGAACACTTTTATGCACCAAAAAAAGAGTGTAAAAACAGCTTTGTTCCTCTACATCCTGTACTACAGGTAATATGATGCTTGCATGTTGTGCTGCTGGCTCTAGTGGTGAAATGTCATTCATACTATAGTAAATGAGCACAAAGAGCTCTCAGATTTCATGTAAATTATCAATATTTGTGTTTTGAAGATCAATGAAGATCTCAGGGGATTGTGAACAAATCCTTTAATATGTGGTGTAAATAGGGCATGCGATTGAATTTAAACCCGACACAATAAAGAAGTAATTTAACCAGTCGTATAAGTAAAGCCCTGTTTACTCCTGTTATTAAGATGTGTTTCGGTTATGCCTAGTTCAGACTGCACGATTTTCAAAGTAGTCGCAAATGTATTCACACTGCATGACTATCTGGGGTAGCATTCCGTCACTGCTGTGTTTACACTGTAGGATGGATCAACGACAGGCGGTTTCACACTGCATGACTATCTGGGGTAGTGTTCCGTCACTGTTGTGTTTACACTGTAGGATGGATCAACGACGGGCAGTTTCACACTGAATGAGTTTACAATATGAAGAATCGCAGACAACTTTGTCTCCGTCTGCAAAATTTCCAATTGTTTTTCCTCCATTTCTTGGGTCCAAAAAGACAGAAAAGAAGCCATTTTAACTTCTCCCCTAACCTCCCGCTGGCCTGCAGATACCCACACTAGTGGATGCTGCTCTCTCATTGGCTGTAGGCGATCGCCGATTTTATGTTCAATCAGAACACATTTCACACGGCATGATTTGAATCGCTGACAGCTCCAGATATTTAGCATGCGTAATATCTGACGGGTGTCGGCAACTCATCGGCGATTCTCTCATATAGAGTCTTTGATAGTTCACACTGTGTGATTGTTACTCGCGTAAACTAGCACTGATTGGCCTGTGATTTCAGACATTTGTCTGCGATTTCTCAAAAAATGTCGGTGTTATAAAATCGGGGCTAAAATTATGCAGTCTAAATTTGGCATAAGTTGGATCACAGGTAGAAACTTCTATGTTTTAATCCATCTCTTTGTCCACTTTTCTGATATCTTTGAGGGAAGGGTCTTGAGTGGATGAATAGGTCTTGTCAGATCTTTTAATCTAATATCTTGAATAATTGAGCATATGCATTTTACAAATAAATGTGTAGGGGTCAACAGAAACCAAATGCAAAGTAGCAGTTTTCATTTCTGCTCTCATAGCCGTCGAATACTATGGGTTTATGTTTCAAATGTTGTGCTTTTTACATTTATCTTGCGGTACCGTACACTTGTCTTGACGAATAAGGTTTATATGCAGAGAGTAATGGTCTTTTGTGACATTTTTTAATGAAATTAACCACATTAGCATTTACTTTACAAAAGTAATCTGTAAAAAATGCTGGGTTCCACACAATTCCTTTAGGTTGTCCCAATCCAAATCGATTAAGTTAACTAAATTGCTTTGTCAAATTTAAGTGGATTGAACATGAACATAATAAGTTGTCCCAAAAAACCCTGAAGAATTGTGTTGATTCAACTCATTTTAATTTAGTAGTTTGAACAACCAGTAAATTTTTTTTTTTTTTTTTTTTTGTGTAAAGTGGACGTATCTGTGAGCCCAAATCAGTGATAGTACAGTAAATGTACATCTTTAGAAATTGAGATTTAAGCATCATCTGATTAAAAGCAGAATATTTCCATTGATGTATTGTTTGTTAGGATAGCACAGTATTGAGGCGAGATGCAACTGTTGAAAATCTGGAATCTGGAGGTTTAAAAAAAATTTAAATACTAAGAAAAACTGATTTAAAGTTGTCTAAATTAAGTGATTAGCTATGCACATTACCTATCAAAAATTGGGTTTTGATATATTTATAGTAGGAAATTTATCAAATGTCTCATTAATTCATTCATTTTCCTTCAGCTTAGTCCCTTTATTCATTAGGGGTCGCCACAGCAGAATGAACCACCAACTTATCCAGCATATCTTTTTCACAGCAGGTGCCCAACCCAGTACTGGGAAACATCTATACACACTCACATACACTACGGCCAATTTAGTTTATTCGATTCACCTATAGCACATGTCTTTGGACGGTGGGAGAAACTGGAGCACTTAGAGGAAACACAGAAATGGAACTGACCCAGCTGTGACTCGAACCAGTGACATTCTTGCTGTGAGGCGAAAGTGCTAAACACTGAGCCACCATGCTGCATCTTTTCTTAACATTTTAATGATTTTTGATATGAAAGAAAAATGTTGACCCATACATGTTTTGGCTATTCCCACAAATATACGAGTACAACATAAGACTGTTTTTTCTGGTTCAGGGTCAAATTTAGCATCACCCGTGTGTTTACAGATCTTTAAACCAGCTGTGAACAGGGGTTTAACATTGTGCTACTGTCAACAAATTTGCATGGTTATCTTTTGTTATGCACTGAGGAAGGCATTGTGCCGAAACGTTTGTGTTTTGTATCACCCAAATATTGTAAAATAAAAACTGTACGAAGCAATTATTTAATGAGTGCGAATTATGACCTTCTGAATAATATTATTGACAAGATTAATGCACCAAAAAAATGTTTTAAAACCTCGAGCGCGCAGGGCAAACCTCATTACTCATCTTTTGGTATGCAAAATTTCAAATGTGTTAAACACACTGTCTTGTTTTTCAGTCGGACATCACAGACATTAATGAAATCTTCAGAGATCTAGGCATGATGGTGCATGAACAGGGAGACATGATTGGTAAGTTGTATGTTATCACACGTTGTTAATGTTAATTAATGCATTTACTAACATGAACAAACAATGAACAATACATTTACCAGTGGTGTAAAGTAACTAATTACAAATACTCAAGACTACTGTAACTGAGTAGTTTTTCTCAGGAATTGTAATTTACTGAGTAGTTTTATAAATGTGGACTTTTACTTTCCCTTGAGTACATGTTTAGTGCAGTATCGGTACTTTTACTCCACTACTTTCCTTCAACCCGCAGTCGCTACTTTATTTCTTTCTTGTCTATGGTCATTGTCTAAAATAGAAAGATCAGTCCTGTGATTCCTGTCTAATTAAATCACACATAGAAAGTAAATCACATCAGACTGAACAACCTCAAGACATGGGCGCTTTATAAATGCAGTAAACCTTTTGGAAACATTAAAAATGTCCAAGAAGATGTCTGAAATCTTTACACGCAATGATCCAGAGACTTTTTACAGACTGCATGTCACTGAAAATGATGGATGTCGACTGTATGATGACTGAAATCACCAAACAGCCTTAAACAATCACTAAATGTAAGGAATGAAGAATAGAGGGAAGGGTCAAATAAAAGGAAGGCCCGAACAAGGAATGGAAGGAAGGATCGAAGAACCAAATAAATGAAGGATTCAAGGAAGCACTAAGGAAAGAAAATATGAAAGAAATAATGAGCGAACAAATGAAGGGAGGAAAAAAGGAAGGACCAAACGAATGAAGGAAGAATTCAAGGAAAAACTGAACAAACTAAGGAAGGTAGGAAGGAAGGAAGGAAGGAACAAACAAACGAATAATTGAAGGAAGGTTGGAAGGAACGAACGAAAATAGGAAGATCCCTAAATACACTACATGTTGTTTGTGCAAGGATGTGTAAACGTAACATTCTGTAAACACATCAACTTTTCTACAGTGTAATACTCACTACTCACTACTCTTGAGTACTTTTGAAAGGTCTACTTTTTACTCATACTTTGAGTAATATCTACAACAGATACTTTTACTTTACTTGCACTACATTTTTGGGCAAGTAATGGTACTTTTACTTGAGTATGATTTTTCAGTACTCTTTCCACCACTGACATTTACTACAGTATTTGTTCATGTTAGTTAACGTTAGTTAATGAAAATACAGTTGTTCATTGTTAGTTCACGTTAATTCGCGGTGCATTAACTAATGTTAACAAGCATGGACTTGGATGTTAATAGTGCATTAGTAAATGTTCAATTATGATTAATAAATGCTGCTCAAGAGTTGTTCATGATTAGTTCATGTTAATAAATGCATTAACTAGTGAACCTTATTGTAAAGTGTTAAAAATGTTCAATTATGATTAATAAACGCTGTTCAAGTGTTGTTCATGATTAGTTAGTAAATGCATTAACTAGTGAACCTTATTGTAAAGTGTTACCATTTTTTGTTAAGTTGGCAGGCCTTGTCCAGTATCAAAATAATCCACAGCCGAATCTCTACAATACTAGGCCTTTGCTTTGCTTTCTTCAAAATAATCAAGCCAACTAAAGTTTGATCAAAACAGCATTCAAATTATTAAACAAACCAAAACACTTCTGTGAAACCTGCTAGATCCTGCTTTTATCATTATATTAAGCCGAAATACTCTAGATGGTAAACATAACTCTGCTTTTGTCATGATCAGTGGTATTTCCCGTATCTCTACAGCATTTAGTTGTGCCTGAAAATGAGTGTTCAGAAATAATACCTTCAGACTGGAAAGTTGATAACAAATTCACATAATAGTTTTATAACAATATATTGCTATATATTATATTATTTCAACTAACACAGCTTACAGAACATAACTGACTTAAAATACTGCTTCGCCAATTTGCTGAAGTTAAAATAACACATAATGTAAATGAAATAAAATGAAATAAAAAAAGATATATAATTTAAAATAAATGAAATAAAGTCTGTATATTTTTTGAGTCTCGCCTTTGGGGGGTGTTTAGTGATGAAACTCCTAGACAGCAAAGTGCAATTAAAGGTGTTAAAGTGGAAAAGCAGATGCTGGTAATGAAGACCTGCGAGGCTTCACACACGCCAGCTCAGTGGGACTGTTTGTTCACGCGCTAAACTTTTAATAACAAGATGTGAGCTATCAGCACACACTTGTGTTGTTTACATGTGTGAGATTTCATGAGAATAACAACAGTTTGCATCATTGTTTGTGCTGCCCAGCATAAACCGAAAACACATACCTAATTTAAATGAATGATGAAATATTGCTCACTAAGGGATTTCGAACAAAGTTTTAAGGGAATTATGCATCATTCAAGGGGGCCGATGCATTATTCAAAAGCATTTCTGTTATGCGCAAATAATCATTTTTTTATGCAAATAATCCATTCAGAATATTTGGTCTAGTTTTGAGTGTAGAAGTGTAAATAATAAAGTCTTACCTCTGTTTTTCTCCATCTACAGACAGTATAGAGGCCAACGTATCAAACGCAGAAATCAGTGTGCAGTCGGCCACAGAACAGCTCCAAAGAGCAGCAGGTCACCAGGTATTTACAAACCACTGATCCTCCTTTTTTCTTCCTCACATTTCAGTTTCTTCTGTAAAATACAAAGAGGAATCCGTACTGAAAGTAGATCTGGATGAACACTCTCAGACTCCAAAAAGTGTAAAAATGCACAATAAAAGAAGCTTAAAAATCATGCAATGACTATTAATGCCAACTGAAGCTATAATTAGCTTGAAACCTTCACTTGCACTGACATGTTTTTTATATTTATGTATTCAGGGTATCCGCAGGGTCTTAAAAAGTCTTAAATCTCAAAAGTTAAATTCTAGGCCTAAATCTACTGAAATGTTGTGTTGTAGGTCTTAAATCTTTATTTGACAGGTCTTAATTTTTCTTTGTTCATGTGTTAATACCAAATCTGGCTAAAACCCACACAAACACCAACAATCGTCTCAATAAAACTTTAAATTTTTTATTTAAAAGGGTAATTTGTAACTCTATTTATCGTAATGGTTCAATTATTTTTCTTATAATAATATTTGTTTAAAAGTTGTTCATGTTGATCATGTATAGCTGGCCATTAACACCTGTACAATCAGCGCCAATCTATCTTAATTAAACGTTCAACGTTTTATTTAAAAATAGCATTTAATTACTTCCTTACAGTAACATTTGCTTAAAGGTTCTCCACTGATTTACTGCTGTGGATACTGACCTGACCTAATTTTTTAATGTATTAAATTATTATTATTGTAGACCGAAGTAATTGACAGCTAGGCATGGGACGATAACCGTATTTAAGGTATACCGCGATTTGGAAAAGTCAAGGTTATAAAACCACCAAATTTTTCTGCTATACTGTTCCTAAGGTATGTGTACGATTTTTTATTTATTTATTTATTTTGTTTGTTTGTTTTTACGACAACGGTATCTCTAGCTGAAAATATATCCAAAGATGCCATTTTAAATGGTAAAGAATGAGTTTTTGAAACAAATAAAGACAGCATGAGTCGATTAATCATTTGAATTAATTTTTTTTTAAACAATCACTTAAAAAGAAAATATTTTCGAGCAGTAATAACAATACTGTGAAACCGTGATATTTTTATACAAGGTTATCATATCGTCAGAATCTTATACCGGCCCATGCCTATTGACAGCTATGTTTTGTTCTATTCTTGGTAAGGGTTTTTCGGGTTTGTAAATGGATATATTTCAAAATTAATACAAAAATATTGTAACTAGATTATTATTGTATTATTAAATATATTAAATTGTAATAAAAAAAATTGATAGGGCAAGTGAAATTCTTTTCTAACCTATTTCTAATCTTTTCTAATCTAATCGAAAAACAGGGTTTCAACAGAGTTAAATTTAAGACTTTTTAAGACTTTTTTTAAGACCATTATGAATGAAATTTTAGACGCATAAAGGGCTAAAGGCTAGGGAATTTTTTGAATGGCCCAAATGGAAAAGACTGCCTTATCAAAAAATATATTCTAATTGAATATATTTTTAAGAATACAATAATACATTAATAATATAATTCGTATTTCTTGGCAAATTATTGTAAATATTGTGAAAAAACAAGCAAGCTCTACTTGTATCCATATGCTTTTTTCCAACGTAAACTTTCTTTAAAATAAACAAGAACAAATGTTTTAAATTTTTTATAACAATAATAAACAATCTATGCACATCAAGGGCCTCACAGTGGTGCAGTGGGTAGCACAATCGCCTCACAGGGAGAGGGTCGATTTCTGTGTGGAGTTTGCATCTTCTCCCAGTGTTGCCGTGGGTTTCCTCTTGGTGCTCTGGTTTTCCCCACAATTCCAAAGACATGCGGTACAGGTGAATTGGATAACCTAAATTGGCACTAGTGTATGTGTGTGAATGAGTGTGTATGGCTGTTTCCCAGTGATGGGTTGCGGCTGGAGGGGCATCCGCTGCGTAAAACACATGCTGGATAACTTGGCAGTTCATTCCGCTGTGGCGACCCCGGATTAATAAAGGGACTAAGCCGACAAGAAAATGAATGAATGAATGCGCAACAATCTGTCCAGGTCAGTGTCCTCAGCAGTAAATACATGGAGAACTTGTAAACAAATGTTATGATAAGAAAAATAATTAAACCATTTTGATAAAAAGAGTTACAAATTACCCTTTTAAATAAAAAATGTTTAAAGTTTTATTGAGATGACTGTAGGTGATTGAGTGGGTTTTAGCCACATTTGGTAGCAATACATGAACAAAGGAAAATTATGACCTGTTTAAAAAAAATGTAAGACCTACAACACAATATTTCAGTAAATTTAAGACTTTTTAAGGCCTAAAATTTAGATTTTGAGAATTAAGACAATTTAAGACTTTTTAAGACCCTGCAGAAACCCTGAAAAAAAAAGTCTGAAGTCTAAAAATTTCAATAAGTCTAAAAATGGCTTAAAATTTAACTTGGTGAAACCTGCAGAAACCCTGGTATTGTAATAAATCATTCCCTGGTATTGCTGTTATAGTACAACTTGAGTAAATTTACATGATGATATTTTTTATAGATTTTTTTTTTATTGCACCGATAACTGTTTGTGCTGCAGAAACGTTCACCTATGAGCGCTTCTCGAATTGAAGCTTCTTTAAAATGCAGAGCATTCATAGCGTAAAAATGCACAATCTGTCATAGAGTCTCAATTCGCGTTCCATCTGTCCTGAAAAGTAGTCTGTACTCTTACTGCTAATATTGCCAACAATACAATGCGTGCATAAATTTGATTAGAACTACAAACGCTGGTAACAAGTGTAAACGAACTACAAACATGGAGGACATGCGAGACCAACCACTACAGAGTCTTCGGTAAAACTGTTTGATGGACTGTTAATTAATATCAAGCAAAATATTTAAATCCCATTTCCTTGTCTTTAATCTAAACAACAATATGAACTTATATAAAGAGATGTTTGGATATTAACCTCTGAATGCATAATTATCCAAACACCTGAGGAGACTTCTCTGCATGAAAGACTCACGAATGGCAGATTAACCAATAAGATGGGTAATTAAATATTAAAGAAATGCAGATGATGTATAACATAATGGCAAAACAACGGTCTGTTAATGAGGAAGTAGTTTGCCCCAAAGTCTTGTTCTCTCCTGTTATACGCTCAAAAGTACATACTTTTAGGATGTAGAAGCATGTGAATTGGGACAAAGCATGTGCCTCGCTACACTGCGTCCTTTTAAAAACACACTACTTCCATTAACAACAACAGAAAGAAAGAACATCGATCGCATTTCTGCAGCGCAAAAAGAAAAAAAAAACACTTCGGTGGACATGCAAGGTCAATAATTTTCTTAACATGATTGTAAGTAACAATTTTTTTGTTTTACTTATGCTCATGCTCAATTGACAGCCCTATCATTCTTTTTATATTTGTGAACAAATGCAATAATCCATTTTTAATGATTGTATTGAACATTTGATTAACAATTTTTTATGAAACTAATTTATTTTACTGTTATCTTACAAACGGAGTAAATATGAAGAACTCTTTTAGTAATGTCAATTAAAGTACTGCAATTTATTTAATATACTAGTTAATTAACATTACGTTGACATCTAATTATTATTACTATTATTATACAAGTGACGTATTTTCCTTCTGTTCACTCTAGACGTCATTCCGCAAGAAGATTTTCATCCTGGTGGCTGTTCTGGCTGTGGCGGCTCTTATTATTGGTTTGATTATCTATGCTTCTGTCAGCAAATGAGTCTGTATCAAATCTCTCTGATTTTTGCATTGGCATGTTTGTAATGAGTTTCTTTTCTAACTGCAGTTAAGTCGCATTCACACCAAGAATGATCACTACAATATTAATAATAAATAAATAGCTCTAAATGTCATAATGAATATAAACAAATTGCAGAGTAAACATGTCAAATATGATGACAGCAGCACTGAGAAGTACAATTGTTGGAGTCAGTTTCAGAATTAACAGCCAATCAGAATCTATGCTCTTTTAAAAGTGCCTCTATTATGTTTTTTGAATACTACCTCCCATGCAATGTTTATGAATGTAAAATCCTCACTGCCATATGAATCTACATGCATCATATCTGCAGATTCTGCACTTTGTTGTTTATGATGAGAAAATCCACTAAATATGTGACTTAACTCGCATATACAGTTGAAGGATAACTATTAGCCCTTCTGTAAAATGTTTTATTCTCTTTCAGATGTTTCCCAAGTTATGTTTAATAGAGCAAGGACATTTGCAAAGTATTTCCCATATGTTTTTTTTATGACTAGAATAAAAGCAGTTTAATGTAAATATTATTTGCCACTTTTTTCCCGATTGGATGCAGAACAAACCACTGTTAATTTAATTTACCTACTGTAGGTAAGCCTTTAAATTGCACTTTAAGCTGAATACTAGTACCTTCTTCCATTTAAATAACATCTGGATGTCAAACATCACTTTGGAAATAATTGAAAAAGAATAAACAGGGCTAAGATTTTTCACTTCATTTGTACGTACAGTACATGAAACAACTGCATACATGTATTTTTTAGTACTTAATCCTCAAACCAATACTGTAGAAACGCAGAGTGATACATCTACACTACCTGACAAAAGTATTGTCGCCTATACATGTTTTAGGAACAACAAATAATAACTTGACTTCTAGTTGATCATTTGGTATCAGAAGTGGCTTATATGAAAGGCAAAGGCCTTTAGATTACGCTTTTATTACCAAAATAAAATATGATCATGGCTTGATTTTTAATAATTTAATTAGGAAAGTAAGGTCTGACTTTGCTTAGACAAAAGTCTTGTCACTCAACAGAAATAATGTACAGTATAGAATATAAAGTCATGGTGCAGTGGAAACAGAATTAATATTGTGTATGACTCCCATGAGCTTGGAAGGACTGTCACGATCGCCAGCGATCTCTCTCTCTCTCTCTCTCCCTCCGCTGTCGGAGATCGCTGGTTCACTCACACTTCCATGAACTACAATCAGCCATGTTTAAGGACTACAATTCCAGCCATGCAACACACACACACTCCTGTTCCTGATCACGACTGATTGCGCACGCACCACCGGAGGACTGTCTGTACTGATTGCACGCACTTCATAAGCAGCACACACACGCTCATTCCCCACTGCGACATTACTATCCTTACCATACGTTACATACCTTGTTATTCTGTTCCTTGTTACCATGTGTTTTCTGTTTGTTTTGGTCTACGGTGTTTCCAGTTTTGCTTCCGGGTTTTGATCACAGCTTTGTATTTTGGATTATCCAGCCTGCAGCCTGCCATACGACCTCATGCCTGTTTTGACGACGATATTTGGTTTGCCCTTTTGTTATTTTGATTACTGCTATCTTTAAATAAAACTGCGATTGGATCCTCGCCTTCCATTGACTTTAATAGCCAGCCTTAGCACACGTAACAAGGACTGCATCCATACATCTCTGCAATGACTCAAATCACTTATTAATAAAGTCATCTGGAATGGCAAAGAAAGTTAATCAAGATTCCTCGGATTCATCGTCAATGCCTCCTCCTTCATCTTACCCCAGACATGCTCAATAATGTTCATGTCTGGTGACTGGGCTGGCCAATCCTGGAGCACCTTGACCTTGCTTTCAGGAACTTTGATATGAAGGCTGAAGTATGAGGAGGAGCGCTCTCCTGCTGAAGAATTTGCCCTCTCCTGTGGTTTGTAATGTAATTGGCAGCACAAATATCTTGATACCTCAGGCTGTTGATGTTGCCGTCCACACTGCAGATCTCTCACACCCCCATATTGAATGTAACCCCAAACCGTGACTTTGAGAGAATCTTGGGTCCATGCAGGTTCCAGTAGGTCTTCTGCAGTATTTGTGATGATTGGGATGCAGTTCAACAGATGATTCATTGGAAAAATCTACCTTCTGCCACTTTTCCAAGGGATCAACTAGAAGTCAAGTTATTATTTGTTGCTTTTACAAATGAGATCGACGACAAGACTTTTGTCAGGTAGTGTAATATTACTGGCGCATACATACCTAGATTTTGCTTCTATGAATTTATTATTTGTACATACAAACTGCTTATAAATATGAAAAGGTTTGCATATATGCACATGTTGCTACAAGATTTCTTAATGATTTCTTAACAAAATAAGTAAAAACCTTCCAGTAGAAATGTCCTGCTCTTGATGTAGACTGGGGTTCTTCTAAGTTAGCATCATAGCTTGAACATTAAAGTTTATTAAATAAGTTTACTAAAGTTTATTAAATGAGTTTACTAAAGTTTATTTCAATAAGTTTATTAAAACAATAAATCAGCACAACACTTAACTACTGTCCACAGTTTTTATGATTGCTGAGAGAAAGAAGGATAATTTAATGCCACATGTTGTATTGGGTGGTTAGTTTTTGAACTACTGCCAGCAATAGACCATAGACACCAACAGACTGGGCCAGATCTGACCAATCAGAGAAGACTATTTTCCCAGGAAGGAGTTTATGAAGAGTTAACCAAAATTAGTTTATAATAAATGTACATTATAGAGAAATTAAGGGGTTTTTTTTTGGATACATTTTAAAAATTTTAGGGCGGCACGCTGGCTCAGTGGTTAGCACTGTCACCTCACAGCAAGAAGGCCGCTGGTTCAAGTTCTGGCTGGGCCAGTTGGCATTTCTGTATGGAGTTTGCATGTTCTCCCCGTGTTGGCGTGGGTTTCCTCCAGGTGCTCCGGTTTTCCCCACAGTCTAATGACATGGGCTATAGCCTAAGCAAATTGGATGAGCTAAATTGGCCAAAGTGTGTGTATGTGTGTGTGAATGTGAGAGTGTATGGATTCTAGGTTGCAGCTGGAAAGGCATCCGCTGAGTAAACATATGCCAGAATAGTTGGTGGTTCATTCCACTGTGGTGACCACTGATATATAAGGGATTAAGCCGAAGGAATTTGAATAAATGAATATAAAATTATTTAAAAATAGCATAATAGTGGCACTTTGATGAGTTTGAGCATTTATAGTGGCAGGTCACAACTGCAATCCACGCTGTTAGTAAATGTTACTTTGCTTTGGCATGGCACTAATGTTGTCTTCATTGTTATTTTTTGTGTGAATGGGATTTTAAGATATATTTCACATTATATTTAATAAATATATAAGTTAAGCTCTACTGACACCATTTTGACATGCTATCTATTGTTTCAAAAAAGCAATAAAAGGCTTCGACTTACACAAACTGGATTGTTTAAGCAAATTTGGGTGAAATATGGATAAACCCAACCATTTTGGTTTAAAATATCAGCAGTTGTGTCTTTATTTTACCCAAAAACAACCCAGGGTATATTTTATAAAGCTCACTCTGTGTTTAAAAATCACCACCCTAAACCAAAGTAAAATTCCCTTAAATGTGACATTTCACTTGTTGAAAATGCTACAAATGAATCTCTATTTTTGACTGTCGATACGGAGCTGCTGCTTTAAAGGTGCTCTAACACTTTAATTGAAAAATTAGTCTTATTAATCATGTCATGTTCTCATTGTGGCCCAAATCACTTTGTAAAATTATTCTGAAATCGATTCTGTGACCTTTTATAATATTAGCATACCAGCTCTATTCTACATCCCTGTTATATTGTATAAATATGTTCTATGCTGTAACTTAAAATGGATCAAGTGCTGATCAGTTCACTCAAGCAAACTGAATGGGTTACTCAAGTTACCACTAGTTGTAAAGGGAAATGACCACCAGATGGAGACATTATCAAATATGGAGTTTCATATTAAGCGCAGTTCACCTTTGACCTGCTCAGTAACAATTGCAGAATGCTTCATAAAAGAGCTGCCTGAGAGATTAATGCATTGCGGGTTTTTATGTCTTTTGTTATTATTAGAAAATCAGTTTCATGATTTATTACATGTTTAAATGAATAAACTATAAAACTGAATAGCTGTTTGCCAATCAAGACAGTTTTATATGTGGTTAATTTAGAAATACTTGTTTATTTATTTGAACTGTGATTTAGAAATTTATTTAGGGATTTAATCATTTCTAAGTACACCAGGCTATTACATTTAACATTATGCCAACCAATAAACTGTATAGTTTTCTGTATATTTGTGCTGTATGTTATGTTTTTATGATTTGTTTGTGTGTTGAAATCTTCCCAAACTGCTTTAGTCTAGTGACACAAATTAAAGAAAATGTCCTCCAAAAGGTGGAAACTGGATACATTTGTGCATTGAGTTTGAAATACAGCATATAGTAATGATGAAATAATTTGTGATAGGAACTATGTGGGGAAAATGTAAATGTGTACTATGTTGATATGATTGAAATCTTTACATTCGTCAATAATAAGCCAAACATGTTTGCCAAAGATGTTGTAAGTAATTGGTTTTGATTAATCAGTCCAATAAACTATAATTTTCTGTATATTTATGGCAGATTTTTGTCTATTTTTTTGGATGAAAGATGAATTTATTTGGATGAAAGTGTAATGTTATATAACTGGCATGATCCAAATTTGAGAAAAAGAAGCAGTTTAATTACTAACATTAATAGGGATAATGTGAAGAGATAAAATTGTGAAAAATATATGGATTTAATGATGAATTCAAAAGTGAGAATAGAAATTAGAAGTGCTAAAATGGGGCCCATGCGTATTATTTTACATTGCTTTCAGAAAAAAAGGAACGTATATATCAGTAGCTAAACTGCTTCTTTTTTTTTTTGCTTATAAAATGTCAGCATTTTAAACAATATATTTGGTAACACTTTATATTGATGGTCCATTTGAGTATTAGTAGACTGTCTGCTTAATATCTGTTGATACAGGAATTGAACAGACATTTAACTGACTATAAGAAACTTTGCAAGTACATGTCTACTAATCAGTTACAGTCTAATCTAATGAGAATTAGTTAGCATGTAGATGCAATGTAACTTAAATTCGAAAATCTGTTAAAAGGACAGTTCACCCAAAAAGAAAAATGTATTGTGGTTTTAAACATTTTTGAGGTGTTTTTATCCCCATTTTGATTGATTTCTTATTTGATTTGATTTAATTTATATAAAACATAAAATATCTTTAACAAAAAGATACATTTCAACATGGTGGAAAATAGAGCAGGATGAAGCACAAGCTTATTATTTTCCCGCCCCATTACCACACACATTATTCGTCTATTACTAAAACTTTTTTCTTTTTTTACATATCTCTTCTTTTTACATTGGACATATTTTATGCTTTTGGCATCTTTACATACTACATGTTTGATTCCATTTATACATTTGCATTTTATAATACAGACTCAAAAATAACAACAACAAAAAATCAAAACATAGTACTGCAAATAACTTCATCATACCTTCCTCATTTTATAATTTTTCAATCACCTTCATCATTATATGCCTTTAATATTATATATTTACACAATTTTTTAAATTGATTAATATCCTGACATTGTTTGAGACTTTTTTCTAGACTGTTCCATAATTTCACACCACATACAGACATACACCAGCTTTTTAAAGTTGTCCTGATTGCTATTGCTTTCACTAATTTTGATATCGCATTATTTATTTGCGGTTTCCAACTAATTTTATAATCTAATATAACACCAAGAAACCTAATTGCATATACTCTTTCTATAACTTCATTATCAATTTGTAAATCTATATTATGGCTACTTTTTAATTTCCCAAATAACATAACCTTTGTTTTACTTATATTTAATGACAATTTGTTTACGTCAAACCACAATTTCAATTTATTAATTTCTGTTTTAATCAACTCTATTTTTTTTGGTAAATTATCCCCAGAACAAAAACTACTTGTATCATCTGCAAATAAAATAAACTTAAACAACTCTGATATCTTACACATATCATTAATGTTTGAAAGATTGGTTACTTCCATTCACATCCAAAGCAAGAAAAACTAATAATATGGAAGTCAATGGTTACTGCTTTCTAACATTCTTCTGAAAATCTGTTTTTATATTCAACAGAAAAAAGAAACTCTAACAGCTCTTGCAAAAGTAAATGATGGTAGAATTTCAGTTTTAGATGAACTGTACCTTTAAAGGTGCCATATGCTGCATTTAATCAGCGAGTTAAATTGTTCTCTGATATCTACATAGTAGGCATGTGGCTTAGATAAGTTCAAATGTTATCCAGAAATGGTTTTATATTCTCATTTATTTATATGCTTATAAAATACCCCTAGAATCTCAAGGTCCTTATTGACCATATTTGGATCAGTCATGAATATGAATGAGCTCTGCTTTGATGCCTATGCTTTTAGTGCTTGCACTAACACACACACAGCATGATGTACTCTGAAATCAATAATAAGAAAGAAACTCATAAAGGTTTTTAATTAATAAATGGTTATTAATTAATGACATAATTTTCATTTTTGGGTGAACTATGCCGCATATTGTGATATTGATAATTGCACTGGTGCTTATGAAAGCTCATAAACTAATGGCCAAAAATAATAATAATATGGAAAGATAAAGAAAAAAAAAACGGCATTAAAATCATGTAATTAATTAGTCATTACAGTTGAGAGGAGGGGACATTAACATGTATAAAATCAGCTAAATGTGTTGTTTGCCTTAGTTTGTGTGATCCTCCTGACCAGGAACAATGCAAACCTTTTTCACTGAGGATGAATTGCGACTCGACTCACTCTGCTGGAAATACAAATAATAGATTCTAATATTGTTCTGCATGATATAACACAGAAGACTTGCTGTTTCTACTTCAGGCATGATGAATCTTACAGCACTGAACCAAACTGATATCTGCGAGGACTACTCGTGTCCAGAGAGATCTGTTTCTTTATCTGTCTATGTGATTCTGTATGTGGCAGCAGCAGCTGTGGCTCTTCTGACCGTGTGTGGAAACCTGCTGGTCATCATCTCTGTTAGTCACTTCAAGCAGCTCCACACACCTGCCAACATCCTCATCCTCTCTTTGGCTGCGTCTGATTTGCTGGTTGGAGTTTTTGTGATGCCGTTTCACTTATCTTGGCTCATTGAATCATGTTGGACCTCTGGTCCGGTTATGTGTTCAGTTTTCAATTTTGTGACTTTTCAGGCCACAAGTGCATCTGTTCACACCGTTGCTTTAATAGCTGTCGATCGCTTTTTGGCTTTAAGTTTTCCCTTTTTTTACTCTGAGAAAATCTCACCCACTGTGATCTGTATAGCAACTTTGCTAAACTGGCTGTTTTCACTCATTTATAACTTCACTCTTCTTTATTTAAATGGAAACTTCACTGATAGTGTGTGTCCAGGACAGTGTCTATATGTTGTAGATGGGGTTTCATCCCTTATTGATCTCCTGATTGTGTTTCTAATGCCATGTACACTCATTATAATATTATACACTCATGTTTTTGTCATTGCTAAGAAACATGCGACTGCTATAAGAGCCCTTCAGGTTCACAACAACACAGAATCCTCCAAAAACAAAATCAGCGACAAATCAGAGAGGAAAGCTGCTTTAGCACTTGGGGTTTTGGTTTTTGTGTTTCTTCTGTGTTTGCTGCCGTATTACATTTTTTCTTTAACAAATTTCTTAAGAGACGACTCATTCTCTCATGTTATCAACAGTGTTTTGATTCTGTTTTACCTTAACTCCTCTATCAATCCGCTCATGTATGCTTTACTATACCCTTGGTTTAAGAGAAGTTTAAAAATAATTATGTCTTTTAAAGTATTTAACAAAGACTCTTCTCTGATTAATGTGATCTCTCAGTAGACTCTTAATGAGAAACGGTTTTAAATCAAATGTCTGCCCTCATATGTTTTATGTTTTTCTAAACATTCTTTTTTTAATGATTATTGTGCAGTGGACATTATAATTACTCTTATATTTTGATAAATAAAGCCAGATGGGTTATTCATGAAGAATGAGATTATTGTTTACTTCTTATCACAAGTAAAATATTTAATTATATTAATTTTAGGAATAGGGGCAGCACAGTGGCTCAGTGGTTAGCACTGTCGTCTCACAGAAAGAAGGTCGCTGGTTCGAGTCCCGGCTGGGTCAGTTGGCATTCCTATGTGGAGTTTGCAAGTTCTCCCCATGTTGGTGTGGGTTTCCTCTGGATGCTCCCCCACTCCACCATACTCCCCCACAGTCCAAAGACATGCGCTATAGGTGAATTGAGTAAGCTAAACTGGCTGTACTGTATGTGTGTGAATGTGAGTGTGTATGGGTGTTTCCCAGTACGGGGTTGCAGCTGGAAGGCCATCCGTTGTGTTAAATCTTACTGGATAAGTTGGCAGTTCATTTTGCTGTTGCAACCCCTGATTAATAAAGGGACTAAGCCGAAGAAAAATGAATGAATGAATGAATTTTGAGAATATTTACAAACTTTGTGAATAGATCATTATTTCCAGAAATGTTTATCTTAAAAACATGTTAGCGTGTTTATTTTAATTACAGCGTTATTCATTACATAATAAGTGTCTATAGTTACTGGTTTTCTTTCTTTGGTAAAATATGCTCAGATTTCATGTCCAGTCTCACTGTTCTTAACTGCTTGACTGCAATCTCCTTGTTTTAATTATTGGACATTGTATTACTGGTGTCTGACAGATTTCACCGGCCCAAATGATCAAACATCCCTTGTTCTTGTTTATTCATTCATTCATTCATTTTATTTTTGGCTTAGTCACTTTATTAATCTAGAGTCGCCACAGCGAAATGAACCGCCAAATTGCAACCCATCACTGGGAAACACCTATACACTCATACACTACGGACAATTTAGCAATTCACCTATACCACGTCTTTGGACTTGTGGGGGAAACCGGAGGAAACCCACACCAACACGAGGAGAACATGCAAACTCCACACAGAAATGCCAACTGACCCAGCCGAGGCTCGAACCAGCGACCTTCTTGCTGTGAGGCGATCGTTCTACTTACTGCGCCACCGTGACGCCCGTTCTTGTTCATGTCTTGCATTTTAAATACAAAAACTGGCGTTTTGACACCTACCATAAATAGGTAAATGCTGCTTAAAGCCAGATATATATTTGTGTCATGCTTACGTTGACTGTTTGTGTATTATTAGAGGAGATATCAACTGTTTTTGTTTCCATAACAGATTGGCAGGACTCTTCAGGATTGTTGCTAATAGTAGCAAAAGTATAATTAATATCTTTAATGTTTGTTTAAATTTTTTTAAATATCTTTAATTAAAAAATAATTTCACAAGTTTGAGGGTCACTTCTGTTTTAGATTTTAACCGGACGCCACATAGTAGCTGTGCTGTCAATTTTAAAGGTAAGATTATCTAACGCTATCCCACGGTAATTTCGCAACTTTTTGATTTAGTGGTTAATTCATATGAATTTGTACGATCTCATTCACTATTTCCTCATCCCACAATGACAGGTGTGTTTAGGGGTGGTGTTTGGTGTCATGCCTCCTTTTGAAAATTGAACAATTTGTTGTGAATGAACTCGTTTAACTTCATACGAATTAGCCACTAAACTGACAAAACTTAAAATAGTTGGGCTACGTTTCCTCAGGCTGGATTATTTTTATGATAACAGAATTGTTAGAAAAACTGATACATAGTTAGTTCCTTATAAATGCACAAATGTAAAATCAATCATGTTTGTTCTATAGTGAGCCAACTCTGATCATTTTTATTAGCATTATTTCTTTTGAGTTGTGCAGTTTAATGCACAGGATTTCTACAAAGTATGTTGTAAACTGTAAACTCACAGACTTTTTTGGTCACATCCATAACGCATGTTTATTTTCCTCATTTAAAATTTAAAAAATGTTTACAGATTGATATTTTTCTACTCCCGTAAATCTGTGGTTGGTTGTTTTGGAAAATATAACTGAAGTTTCACAAACTAATTTCAAGAGAAGCACGTGATAGGATTGATCACAGCTGGTCTCTCATCTGTAATCATTAGTAGGCCAATCAGATCATTCCAAACTCACTATAAATAGCCCGATTAGCATTACTCCCTCATCTTTGTTTTTTGAAGAATCCCCCATCCACCCCATCTCCCCCTTTTCCTCCTTTACCAGGGGGAGCTCTTGAGAACTTTCTGATCTCTTACCCCCTCATATGCTCATTGACCAGGTGGGAGCCCTGGGCTCAATTGTCTCTGAGCTCAGGGTTCTCTCCCGGGACAGCATGCCAAACCTGCTATTACTATCAAGCAATATCTAAGGCCCCGTTTACAGTAGTGCGTTTTAGTTTTAAAACGGCGTTTTAGCATGAAAACGATCCGCGTCCACACTAGGGTCTCTCAACAGACCTCCCTCCACTAGAAACGTATATCACGTGACCATTCGCGCACCATTCGCGCACTCTGGGCATGCGCGTTCAAGTATAAACAGGAAGCATGTGTCTCGCTCGGCATTTGGTTACTGTTAGTCAACAAACGCTGGTCGACTGATGAATGCGATGGCAAAGAAAGCAAGAGAGGTCTTTTTGAGGACAGACGACGAGGTTGAGTTGTTACTTAAAGTAACAAATGAATATAAAACATCCATGGCTATCGAAAATACAGTGTTTACAATGAAGGCTGGTCTGCCGGTGACGTTATAGCCATGTGCGCTTGACGAATAAGGGAAGGATACGCAATGACCCAAAGCCCCAATCACGTAGAGGATCTCAGCAGCCACGCCTCCGTTTTCAAAGATATCCGTTTCCCTCCATCCACACTGAGACGCAGCTGCAGTGTTTTAGAATTAAAACGCTCTCTCCAGCGTTTTCAAAACGCTCCATTTTCGCACCTCAAAAACTCCGGCGTAGTGTGGACGGATGGCGTAACCGTAGCAAAATTTATGCTTTTTAAAACGAAAATGCACTAGTGTAAACGGGGCCTAAATGTGAACTCTTGAAACAGATGTTTCAATATAATGTTAACATATACTCTGTCAATTTATGTTTTGAGATTTTACTGCAAGTGTTTGCTGGAATTGCTCACATACATTTCAAACATTTCAATATATATTGAAATTATATCCTTATCATATTATATATCATTTGTGTAGCTAAACAATGGTTTATATGTCGAGTTCTTCAGATTTTTCTACTGGATGAACAGAATCAGTTGATCTCCCAGCTGTATGTTCTTCTCCCTTGATGCTTGGAGTCATTATGTCAAGTGTATAAACGGCAGCATGAGCTGATATCACTGAACCTTCAGAATGGAATGTGGACTGAATTGCAAATGATGAGCAGTATTTTTATAGTTTCAATGCCAAGGAGCAACAGGTTGCAATCATGTTTGAAAGTATAGAAGTATTTCACAATGAATCTTACAGCACTGAACCAAACTGATATCTGCGAGGACTACTCGTGTACAGAGAGATCTGTTTCTTTATCTGTCTATGTGATTCTGTATGTGGCAGCAGCAGCTGTGGCTCTTCTGACCGTGTGTGGAAACCTGCTGGTCATCATCTCTGTTAGTCACTTCAAGCAGCTCCACACACCTGCCAACATCCTCATCCTCTCTTTGGCTGCGTCTGATCTACTGGTTGGAGTTTTTGTGATGCCGTTTCACTTATCTTGGGTCATTGAGTCATGTTGGATTTCTGGATCAGCGATGTGTTTGATTTTCAGCTTTGTGACTTTTCAGGCCACATGCGTTTCTGTTCACACTGTGGCTTTAATAGCTGTCGATCGCTTTTTGGCTTTAGGTTTTCCTTTTTTTTACTCAGAGAAAATCTCACCCACTGCCATCTGCATAACAACTTTGTTTAACTGGCTGTTTTCATTCCTTTATAACTTCACTCTTCTTTATATTAATGGAAACTTCACTAATGTCATTTGTCAAGGAAAATGTCTTTATGTCGTTGATATGGTTTCATCTCTCGTTGATCTCCTGATTGTGTTTATAATGCCATGTACGCTCATTATATTGTTATACATTCGTATTTTTGCTATTGCTAAGAAACATGCGACTGCTATAAGAGCCCTTCAGGTTCACAACAGCACAGAATCCTCCAAAAACAAAATCAGCGACAAATCAGAGAGAAAAGCTGCGATGCTGCTGGGGATTCTGGTCTTTGTGTTTCTCCTGTGTTTGCTGCCGTATTTTATTACTTCTTTGGTGATTTCTTACAGTACTGCTAACTTATTTCACATCAGAGATGTCGCTGTGATATTTTTCTTCCTGAACTCCACCATTAATCCCATCATTTACGCTATATTCTACCCCTGGTTTCAGAAAAGTTTAAAAATTATTTTCACGTTTAAATTGTTTACTAAAGACTCCTCGCTGATGAATGTGCAGTAAGTCGCTAAAAAAAAATATATATATATATATTTTATAAATTCACTCAAAACACTTTTTCTGCTTTTTAGTTTTCATATGAAATTGAGCAATTCCTGCGTTATGGATGTTACACTTACAGTAAAAACCTACAATGTAAATATGCATGTTAACATTATATTGACAACTAACCACAGACTTAAGGGATCAGAAAAATATCAATCTGTAAACATATTTTATATTTTCAATGAGAAAAATAAACATGCGATATGGATGTGACCATAAAGAATGTGACATTCAAGTATACAACATTCTTTGTAGAAATTCTGTGAATTAAACTGCACAACCCAAGAAATAATGCTAATCAAAAGCATCAGAGTTGGCTCAATATAGAACAAAAATATTGCTTTTATTTTGTTTCACATTTTTGCATTTATGAGGAAAAGGTGTCGTTATGGATGTAACGTCTATCCGTTATGAATGCAACAGATGTGAAATTGCCACTTGTATGACCTTGGTAAATTAAATATAATTGTTTGAAAACACTGACAGAGACATTTTTGAGTATTTTTTTGCATTACTGTAAAATACAAACCTACACAACCTATTTTGGTGAAAACTTTATCTTTTTTATGGCAAGGTAGACATTTGTGTGGAATTGCTGAATTTAGTTTGATTGTTATTAATAATAGTAATCAATTGACATGGAAAAAAATCTATATATGTTATAATAATGTGAATGTATTTTTTCACTATTTATGTCCATATGCAGTTCACCGAAATATAACCTTGTGCAATATAACTCCTCTCTCCTCTATAATTCATTATTTTAGTTAACCATATTTAATCATAATAAAGGTTGTGATCTTATATTTAAAGTTTGTAGTCTCTCTTTAAGTAAGCATGTAAACTCAGTTTCAGTCACGTTCATGTTTTTAAAATGTCTTACAATACTGAATAATCTGAGGAATAGAGGTATATTGTCAGATTATTTTTAAAAAGCTGTTTGTGCATCAAAGGGTGGATAAGTTGCCTACTTCTCTGTTCAGGAAAATGTTCTCCCGCAATGTTTCTACAACATTCAAAACTGCTTTAAAATAATGATATAATATAGTTTTGTTAATGTTAATAAATAATTTGCCTGCTGATTTAAATAAAACACATTCAAACCATTGCCAAACTAGTGCTTTTGTGTACAGTAATCTCACATTCTATAAATAAATCTGTTACTATCAATAGGTCTATACATTCATTCATTCATTCATTTACTTTTCGGCTTAGTCCCTTTATTAATCTGGGGTTGCCACAGTGGAATGAACCACCAACTTATCCAGCAAATGTTTTATGCAGCGGCTGCCTTTCCAGCAGCAACCCATCACTAGGAAACATCCATGCACACTCATTCACACACATACACTACGGACAATTTAGCTTACCCAATTCACCTGTTCCGCATGTCTTTGGACTTGTGGGGGAAACCGGAGCACCCGGAGGAAACCCACACCAACACGGGGAGAACATGCAAACTCCACACAGAAATGGCAGCTGACCCAGCCGAGGCTCGAACCAGCGACCTTCTTGCTGTGAGGCAACATCGCAACCCACTGCACCAACGTACATCTTAAGGGAATAGTTCACCCAAAAGTGAAAACATTTTAATCATTTACTCACCTTTAATTTGCTTCAAACCTGTTTGACTTTCTTTCTTCTGTTGAAAGCCTGAAAACCACTGACTTGCATATAGTATTTGTTTTTTGTGTTCAACAGAAAAAGGAAACTCATAAAGGTTTGTAACCACTTGAGAGAGAGTAAATAGTGAGTGAATTCTCATTTTTGGGTGAATTATCCCTTCAGACCAAAACAATCGCATTCTATCAGAGTTACAGTTAAATGTGTTAAAGTACGCACTTGTGTATTATGAACGCATTGTTGACACACTACAGCCGGCCAGTTTGAAGAGAATTAAACTTTTTCCAAGCTTTAAATTAACTGCTCCCCAAAAAGATTCAAAACACCACAAACTGGTGACACCTGCTGGTCAAGACTGTGTAAGTACAACAAGTGCTTAGGCCAAAACATTCTTTAAAACTCATTCATTCATTTTCCCTGTCCCTGACTATAAGGGGTGACCATAGCAGAATGAGCCACCAACTATTCTGGCATATGTTTTACACAACGAATGCCCTTTCAGTCATAACCCAGTGCAAGAAAACACCCATTCTCACTCACATTCACACACACACACTCTCATACACTACTGCCCATTTCATTCATTCATTCATTCATTCATTCATTCATTCATTCATTTTCTTTTAGGCTTAGTTCCTTTATTAATCCGGAGTCGCCACAGCAGAATGAACCGCCAACTTATCCAGCATATGTTTTATGCAGCGGATACCCTTCCAGCTGCAACCCATCTCTGGGAAACATCCATACACACCCATTCACACTCATACACTACGGACAATTAAGCCTACCCAATTCACCTATAGCGCATGTCTTTGGGCTTGTGGGGGAAACCGGAGCACCCGGAGGAAACCCACGTGACCACAGGGAGAACATGCAAACTTCACACAGAAATGCCAACTGACCCAGCCGAGGTTCGAACCAGCGACCTTCTTGCTGTGAGGTGATTGTGCTACCCACTACGCCACCATGGAGCCTTACTGTCAATTTAAAGTAGTTCATCCAATTCATCTATACCGCATGCATTTGGGCAGTGGGGAAACCGGAGCACCCTGAGGAAACCCACGCCAACACGGGAAGAACATGCAAACTTCACACTGAAATACCAACTGACCCAGCCGGGACTCGAACCAGCGACCTTCTTGATGTGAGGTGACTTACCACTATGCCGCCTTCATTAAAACTACTTTTTTTTTTTAAATAGCACATGGTTTCTTGAATGTATGCTATTTGTTTTATGAATGGCTTATCGAAACAAGTCTATTTAATTCACTTCAATTCACCTTTATTTGTATAGTGCTTTTACAATGTAGATTGTGTCAAAGCAGTTTCACATAGAAGGTTATAGTAAATTGAAAGTGACACTATTTAACTAATTGTGTTCGAATTACTTAAATGTCTCATTAAAATGGTATATTATTTGAAAACTGATTCAAACATTTGCAAAATCCATAGACAATTATTTGCATTGGGGTGGGGGTGATGATATTAGTGATTTATTGTTTCATAAATAACTTTTTTATGTAAACCTATCACTGTTTTTTATATGAAATCTCTGTGACATTTTTTAAACAAGTTGATCTCTCAGCTGAATTTTCTTCTCCCTTGATGCTGCCAGTCTTGGAAAGAGTCAACATGTTGAATGTATAAAAGGCAGTGTGAGTTGAAGCACGTCTTCATTGGTGAACGGTGACTGTACATTGTGTTTCAGTGAGGAGCCCTTCAGAGCTGTTGGCGAGACAAATGCATCTTCAGAGATCTTCATCTGTGCTAACACGTATTCTTATATGAGGAAAGGCACAGGAAAAACTATCCTGCTTGGATGTTTGCTATACAAATGCTTTACAATGAATCTTACAGCACTGAACCAAACTGATGTCTGTCAGCAATACTCGTGTCCAGAGAGATCTGTTTCTTTATCTGTCTATGTGATTCT